>CAUYLG010063937.1:0-10177 GCA_963573385.1 Cacajao melanocephalus | reverse complement strand
GAGGTCTGGAGGGGCCAGGAGATCCAACAGGCAGCCATGTACCCACCAGTGTATCTGAACTGATGTATACCAGCATCGCAGGCCCTCATTCTCCTCATAGAGCACACGCAAAGTAAATGCAGCCACTGAATCAGAGAGAAGAACGCCAGCTAGCAGCCTTCTGTCCTCACCATGAGCAGTGCCCCCTGAGTAGCTGGGATTCCAGGCTCCTGCCACCACGCCCAGCTAATTTTTGTATTTTTAGTAGAGATCGGGTTTTGCCAGATTGGTCACGCTGGTCTTGAACTGTTGACCTCATGATCTGCTGGCCTTGGCCTCCCAAAGTGCTGGGATTATAGGCATGAGCCACCATGCCCCACCGGTAGGAGGCTTTTTAAATGCTAGGGTGTGTTAAGGGAAAAGTACTGAAGGGTGCTAGTTGAGGGGAGGGAGGTTTGGTCAATGAGCACATTGACCAGATTGTAAACTGGTGCTTATCAATATTAGGGTCCTACCCTACCACTGAGATTGGGACACAGAGGCTCTGTCCTAATTTACAACCACATTTCAAAGGGATGGCTCCCAGGTCCTTGGGAAAAACATTCCTGTGTTATAGAAGATACATTTCAAAGAGACAAAGAAAAGATTTCTAACTGTCAATTTTCTAAAGCAAATGCTTTGGGAAAAGGGGGTTCAGAGGCCTATATTCAGGTTTATCCCCGGAACAAATTATAAATTCTTTGGGTAGCATTGAATTTTATTAGGCAGAAACTTAATGGGGCTGAGGTCATTATCCTAAGGATGTGTCCATGAGCTGTTAGAGACGATGGTAGTGTTTGTTCAAGTCTCTTAGTGTTGGAGGTGGATGAAATGATTTGTGCTGAGAGTCTACACTTTTCCTTTTTATTTATTTTTTTATTATTAATTTATTATTTACTATGATAATAATTATTATTATTTTGCCTTGCACCCTCTCTGAGTCTGCAGTTCTTTTTTGTTTTTTTTGTTTTTTTTTGTTTTTTGAGATTGAGTTTCACTTTGTTGCCCAGGCTGGAGTGCAGTGGCACGATCTCAGCTCACTGCAACCTCCACCTCCCAGGTTCAAGTGATTCTCCTGCCTCTGCCTCCTGAGTAGCTGGGATTACAGGTGAGTGCCACCACAACTGGCTAATTTTTGTATGTTTTTTTAGTAGAGACGGGTTTCACCATGTTGGCCTGGCTGGTCACGAACTCCTGACCTCAGATGATCTGCCTGCCTTGGCCTCCCAAAGTGCTGGGATTACAGGCATGAGCCACCACGTGTCACCCAGAGTCTGCAGTTCTTATAGGCCAAGACTGAGGCTTAATTCAAAAAGGGGCTTAGAGGAGTCTGGTTAAAGTTTGATGAGGGAGAACCTTTATCACCACAAAGCCACAGCAGTGAAGACAGTGTGATACTAGCATAAAGGCAGATATGCAGATCAAGGAAATAGAGAAATTGAGAATCTAGAAAGTGTAAGAATTAAAGAAAGAGGAAATAAACAGGAAAGGTTGCTTGCTAGTTAAGACAGGTTTATCTTAGCGAAAATAAACCTGAGAGGAGCATTTGGCCAACTTAGGTAAGACGCACACTTTTTTTTTACAGACTATGAGTTTTTAAGGATTTAGGGTGGGAGAGTTTATTAGAGGCTTGGAATGCTTTTGTGTGTGTGTGTGTGTGTCTGTGTGTCTGTGTGTCTGTGTGTGTGTGTGTATGCTTATTTGGGAGGGAGAGTTGTGTGTTTGTTTTTATACATCATTTTTTTTGCAGTTGCAGGTATAACCCCCCCGAGTTTGCTTTTAGCTTTTTAATTTTAGTGCACCTGAAGGGAAAGGAATGTGCTTATTAAGGCCCACTGTTTTACTGAGGCCCATTGTATGAGCGTGAAGTTTGGCAGTTACCCAAGAGACATTTTCCCCACAGTTTTTTGTGCCCAAGCTGGTTCATTTGTGTTTCACTGTCTGCTTTTTCTGACCGCTTGTAGTAGAAGAAAAGTGATTTCCTTGAAATGTATGAGGCTAGAAAGTGAAGTTTGGCAGTAACCCTAGCGACCTTTTCCCCACCGGTTTTTGTGCCCAGGCTGTTTTATTTGTGTTTTACTGTCTGCTTTTTTTTGGACTGCTTGTAGTTAGAAGAGAAGTGATTTCCTTGAAATGTATGAGGCTAGAAAGGGAGCTGGAACTTGAGGTGGCGGTGTTTGTCTGAGATGACGTTGCTCCTGCTCTGTCAGAAGGAACCCTGACATTTGTGGTCAGTTGATTCTGACATTCGGCAAATATTTACTGAACTCTTATCACCAACCAAGCATGGTACTGAGTACTGGAATTATTGAGATAGTTAATATATGGTTTCTGTCTGAAATTTATCTGTTTTGTGAGAGAATGTTTTGTGTTAAGAGAAACCTGGCAAAGCATCAAGGAGTCATTGATCTGCCTTCAGTTTTTCCAGTTTAAAAGTAAGAGAGTTCAACCAAATCGTTACTCTCAAACTTTCGAATTTATAAGAATCAACCAGAGAACCTCTGAAAATACATATTCCTAGGACTCTAACCTGGAGAGTATAATCTCATAGGTCTGGGACCCTGGAATCTGCCTTTTCAGCGAGGCATGTTGCTTGATTCTGATGCAGGAGGTCCTAATGGCCTAAAATATCTTTGGTTTCTAATATTTTGTGATATTATGATTGTGAATGAAGCCACAGGCAATAACTACAAAACTTTAAAAATCTCTGGATATATTGGCAAATGTATGCTCAAAATGTAAGTACTAAAATGATCATTGCACCACTGTTTCTACTGGGGAAAAAAAAGGAGAGAGAAGGAAAGAGAGAACCATCTGTAGGGAACTAGCTAAATACATTATGATGGTCATTATAAAGAACTCCTACACAGCTCGTAAAAAGAATGAGGTAGACGGGCGCAGGTGGCTGAGTTCTCCATTGCCCTAGGTCTCAGGGTCACTGCTGGCACCGGGCCTGCAGCGATCATGGTGAACTTACTTTAGATTGTGTAGGACCACTAGGTTCATGTTGTCCCTATGGGATTTGTCATGGGATGTTATTTAGACAGAAAGAGTGATGAAAAGCTAACTGCCTTCTGGAACAAGAGTATGTTATTTAAAAGGGAATTACGACCCATTGAAGAAGTTACCTGGAAGTAAAGACTGGCTGAATTATACAATGTTCGCATTTTAAAGTTCTGAGGGAAATAAAAACATGTTATTATTTAAAAAAAAAGAATGAGGTCATTTTCTATGTACTGTTATCAAAAAGAGCTCCAAGTATACCTTTAAGAGTAAAAAGCAATATGCAAAGCACTACGTGTGACAGATTACAGTTTCCAAAGACAGCCATAGCAGTGTCTACTCTTCTGCAATGTGACTTTGTTTCCCCCAAATCAGCAGTAAAGTCTGTTTCCCCCCTTGCATCTGGGCTGGCCAGTGACTTGCTTAGCCAGTGGAATATGGTGGCAGTGACGTTATAGGGCTTCCTTGAAGCTTCTGCCTCACTCCACTGAGATGCTCACTCTGAGGATGCCCCATCTCAGAACCCAGTCACCAGGCTCTGAGATGCTGAAGCCTCAAGAGCAGACTGTATGCAGCCACTCTGGTTGACCAACATAGCTGAGCTCCCAGCAGACCCAGCCTGCACCTCTGCCCAGGCGCACCTTCAGATGGTTGCAACCTCCACCGCCATCTGACTGTAGCTGGATGGGAGACACCCCAAGAGAAAACTCCCTCTGCTGAGCTCATAGAATTGAGACAGATAACAAATTGTCATTTTATGCCACCAACTCTTTGGGTGGTTTGTTACACAGCAATAGATAACTGTGATGCTGTGTATAACTCAATCCCACCTGCACATATTTAAAAGATGAGAATGTGAGCCAGGTGCAGTGGCTCACGCCTGTCATCTTAGCACTTTCGGAGGCTGAGGTGGGTGCATCATTTGAGGTCAGGAGTTCAAGATGACCCTGGCCAACATGGTGAAACCCCACTCTACTAAAAATACAAAAATTAGCCAGGTGTGGTGGTATGCACCTGTAGTCCCAGCTACTCGAAAGGTTGAGGCAGGAGAATCGCTTGAACTCAGGAGGTAGAGGTTGCAGTGAGCCAAGATCGTGTCACTGCACTCCAGCCTGGGTGACCAGAGCAACACTCTGTCTTAAAAAAAAAAAAAAATAAAAGATGAGAAGGTGGATGCCAATATGTACATTAAAACATCTCTGGACATATCCCCAAGAAAACTGCTCCCACAGTGTTCCCTGCCTCAGGAAATAGGCCATTCAGTTGCTCAGGCCAAAATTCTTAGACCCATCCCCAACTCTTTTTCTTCCCATATCTAATTGATCAGCAATCTCGGTTCTCTCTATTTTCACGATGAATCTTGAATCTAACCTCTTCCCATAACCTAAGCCAGGGCACTATCATCTTTCATCTGAGCTACTGTAATAGCTTCAAAGCAGGACTCTGCCAAACACTTTGGCTGCTTGCTGTCTACAGGGCAGCCAGGATGGTCATTTGACGATACGCATATGACCAGTCCCTCCTTTGATCCGAAACTTTCAAAGGCTCTTCATTACCCTTACAATCCAAAGCACGCATCCAACTTCTTTTGAGCTGCCTAATCTTGCCTAATCTTAGGGCCTAAACTTTTTCCCTTCACAACTCTGATCTGTCCACTTTGGCCAGATGTTTCTTGAACAAATCAAGGAAATTCTTTTTTTTTAAAATAAATGTTTTATTTTATTTCAAAGTTGATACAGAATTGCTAACATTTCCATAAAATACTTACTATACTTCCATTGCAGGAAAAAATACCACAGAAAGTAATGTACTTTGCAAAAAAATGTAGTTCATCTGAAGTTTCCAAATGCTTTTGAAGGCTAATGCAGCAGCTGGCAAACTAACACACAGTATATAAATAACAGGGTATTTTACAGAATTGGTAATGAAAATGGACAGCTCTAGCAGATATGCTTCATTTTTTTTCATTTTTTAAACAATAACACTTTCAAAAACACTTGAAACCAAAATCATAGATGTCCAAGGAAATTCTGGTCCCTGGCTTTTGCCCTGGCTGCTCTCTCTCCCCCAGATATTCATAGTCTCACTCCCTCACTTCAGATCAGAGCTCAGAACAGCATTCCCTCCCACCACTTTGTTCTTTCATGTTGCGTTTCATTCACAGATCACCACTGCCCCATTTTACTTTATGAATTTGTGTGTTTATTGTCCGCCTTGTTCAGTAAGGTGCCAGTACCATGAGGCAGAGATTTGACATGTCTTGCTCCTTTCCAGGAGCACAAAGAGGTCATGTGAGCACACAGCGAGAGTGGCCACATATGAGCCAAGAGAGGGGCCTCAGAATGAAGCCTGCCTTGCCTGCACCTTGATCGTGGACTTCCAGCCCCCAGAACTGTGAGAAAGGAATTTCTGTTACTTAAGCCTCCCAGTCTGTAGCATTTTGTTACGGCAGCCTGAGCTGACTAATACAGCAGGAAAGAAAAATCCCAATCTTCATAGTTCATTTTTAAGTTCATTAATGTTTAAAGTGATTAACAATCACTTTAAACCATTAAGATCTCCTATAGTCATATTTGATGATTTCTTGTAATTAATTGGTCATGGTTTGTAACTCCTGACAAACATTAAGGTTTTAGTTTTACAGAGTTGTTACCCTTTTACATTGAATAACAGAAATATACAACATAGGGAAAGTTGCCCCTTATATGGGCTATTTGTAGCCAAAACAGTTCAAAACTTAACACATCTATTAAAGATAAAGTGAAAACTGCATACCGCCTATCAGCTGCAGAGCTCAAAAAAGGTGAAACACATAAACCAAACACTCAAACAGCTACTTAAAAAGTTCTATCAAAAACCTCATCTACAGTAGAATCAAATACTGCCCATAATCTTCCTCCGAGTCAAATATACCCCCACAAAACAAACTGGGTAATTGCCCTATAAAATTTTGTTCAGCAGACCACCCTCACTTATAAGTCAGGTTAAAAATAATCTCCATAATTTAGGGGAGCTAACTCTAAGAAGGCAAATGCAGGCTTTAAACATGGCAATACAAAAAGTACACAGACGAGTGCAAAAAAAAAAATACCTATAAGTCTAACAAAACCAGCACACATCCCTTCAAACCAGGAAACTCTGGTTCAAAAAAATGAAACCCAACTTCTCTAGGACCCATATTGGATGGGTCCCAGACTATAATATCGCCCACTCCCACTGCTGTTAAATTGCAGGTATCATGCCTTGAATCCACCACAATCAGCTAAAACCAACAAGCCAAGACCAGTGGACCCGTCAACAAAATCCAGACCATCCAACCCGATCAATCCTGCAACAAAACCATGTTACCATTGAAAACGACCACAGCTGTGCTCTGGCCACTCCGGAAGCTGGCCCATCTACAGAAGACAACAGCTTGAAAAAAAACTGCAAGCCCTGCTCTAGTCACACAACCAAAAGCTGACTAGTCTACGCATGCCCAAAGTTTAAAATATCATCAAAAGTAAATATAACTAAAAATTTTAAACTTAACTGCTATCTTAGTACTGTTAACTATTCTATTGCTATGTTGTCATTTTTGCCAATCCCTCTGCCCAGGAAAAAATTTACTCTGCCCAAGCTAAATATAAGGATGTTATCCCTTGCCTTGCTTTGGCTGGTTCCTGTATCTAAATAGGAAGCGGGGCCACCCTCAAAAGGGCGCCTTCACTGCATGCATACTATCTGGATGAAAAACACAGTAATTAAAACTCTATTGTACCAAACATATTATAAATATACAAAAACCCATCTAGAAACTTGTATATATAACCAAACAATCTACTCAGTTTATAATCCTCAAAATAACCAACCTCACATATGTTATAACCCCAAGTTCACATCTGGGACTTGGTTTAAAGTACACATAAAATAAAAAAAAGGTCACCTTCTAAACCAACTAAGGTTCCCACCCTTCCACAAGAAAGCCATTTCCTTATATTTTAATGCTTACCAGGCAGTATACCCAGGCTCAACCTACACTGCCACCTGCAATAACCTAGCCTACAAAAGTACTATAATAACCTTTGCAAATATGTACATGAACCAAGAATTATTCCACCTTGCCCCCCTCAGACCCCCCAAAAAAACTGTAGGTACTGCATAACATGGTTCCCTACCTGGTATCCTAAACAGAATTTTCAAGAGCCAGTTATGCTTACTAAAATGCCAGTAAAACCAGGTTATAAAGCAAAAACCTACAATTCTATAAATCTTACCATCCTAGAGCCAGACCAACCTGTATGAACTACAGGCCACCCCATAATAATCCTTATAAAAATGTACCCAACTGCTCACCTATATATTATCAAAAAAGAAACTTGGACTTATCCAGCTTAGCAACAGTTCCAAGTTTCCAAGTCATTCCCTAAAAATATCAACCATAAAAATGCCCTAATTCCCTTCTATAGCCTGTAATCTGTTTACTCAACTGGCCAAAAGCATAGGCAGCAATCTAGGTTTCTCCTCCTGTTATATTTGCAAAAAAAAACCAATATGGAAACTCAATGGCCATGGAAAACAAAAGAGTTAATGTCTCAAAAAAAATTTACCCTAACTCTCACCTCCCCTGAGCCAACGCCCAATCGTTTGAGCATTTGGCTCTTAAAATCTTTTATCATAAAAAAATATTGTACTGTCCACAAAAATAAAACCTTTACAAACACAGTTGGGAAATAAACTGCTTAAAATAGCAGTAGTATAATAAAACAATAAAAAGACTTTATGGCGAGGCAAAAACAAAATAAAATAGCACCAGATTGCCACGCTACAACCCATTTTCTCGCTCTCCTTCTCTAAGCCATTCCTAATACCAACTGGAGACACCTAATAGCTGGCGAGCACCCTCTGGCCTCTATTTAATCTGTAGGCAACGGGCTTATTGGCAGTTACCTGCCAACTGGACAGAGGCCTGCATAAAAGAAACAGTTAAACCATCTTTCTTTCTGCTCCCACTACAACAACAACAAAATTTAGGGTACCCCATTTATAATAAAATAAAAACAATGAAAACATAAAAAAATAAAAATTAAAAACTAAAAATACACTAATTAGATCCCTAAAAGAATAACTCAATATTATAGGCCAGCTAACTGGGCACAAGACAAATCTTAGCAATACTGTACCCCAATTTACATGCTTAACTGCATATATAAGGTTACAAGCAGTACTTGAAATTATTACTAATAAAAAAGCAAATGTTTTAAATCTTTTTTTTTTTTAAGATGGGGTTTCAGCATGTTGGTCAGGCTGGTTTTGAACTCCCAACCTCAGGTGATCCACCCGCCTTGGCCTCCTAAGTGCTTGGATTACAGGCGTGAGCCACCATGCCTGGCCGCAAATGCTTTAAATCTGTTAACCCAACAATCCACAAAAATAAAAAATGCCATTTACCAGAACAGGCTAACTTTCAATTACCTCCTAGCCCAAGAAAAAAGAATGTGTGGAAAATTCACCTTAACCACGTGCTGCCTAAAAATTATTCATAATTAATACAAAAACTAGCCCATATCCCAGTTCAAACTTGGAAACCCGGATAGTCTCCAAATTCCCTTTGTAACGGTTAGTTCTCATCCTTTGGTGGTCTTAAAACATGAATAGCAGTGATGCTAACTATACTAAAAAGCTGCTTAATACTCCCTTATCTCTTTCCCCTTATTATTGAGCATTCAGTCCACAATAAAAGTTTTAGTAAACAAAACAAGCACAACCCAACTAATGACTCTAACAAAGTATCAATCTTTGCCAGCAACAAAAACCCCGCCTCGTGAAAAGCTAAGTAATAGTGATGCTTTCAATTGAGTTTTACTCATAGAAAGTATCAAAGAAAGGAATGAGGCAGAAATTAAAGAAAAAGGATAAAATCATACAAAGAAAAGAAACAGGCTCTCTGTGTTAGACTGGGGGCAGTCAACTAGTTCAGGCTCTAGGAGAAACCTTGATAAGGTTATCTCAAAAGCCAGAACTCAAGAAAATGTGCTCTAAAGACTTTCCCAGTACTCCCTCACCATCTGGAGGGAAACAAATTTTCTCCCTAATCCTTACCTTCATAGTATAAATAAGTCTAAAAATGTATGGATATCTGTTTCCCATGTATTACTTGCCTGTTTTGTATCTAAATAACACAGTGAAGACCCACCATGATCCACCATGCTTGGCTGGACAGGGTGTTTTAAAATGAAAATGTGTACTGACCTCATCAGCAGGAGGATGCATTCTGGCACCCGAGTTCTTCACCTGTCCTCCAATCCTTAAAAGGCCATGCTGCATAAAGTCAACAACAGACAAATGTTTGCTGAATGAAAGGATGGATTAAAAAAATTAATAATGAATTTCTGCATAATCCAGTATTCTCTCTTATATTTCTAGAAGAGGTTTCTTTGAGCCTATTAGATCCTGGGAATCTTTTAGGTGAGCATGATTAGAGAGCGTGTAGGTTGCCTTCACATATATCTGGCATACTTGAATCTTGTATCAAAACAATAGATTGGTAAGACTGGTGTTATTGTATTGATAAGTAAATAGTCTTGGAGAGAAAATGCAATTTATCTAAGTTTAGATCTCCTCAATGGTCAGCATTCAGAAATTTAAAGAGCACAGGCTAAGTTCATCAGGCATAACTGGGCTCAAATCTTGGCTCTGTCACATATGACCTTTGACAGGTAACAACCTTTTCGGACCTGTTTCCTCATTTGTAAACTGAGTACTTTTGTGGCTAGTCCTCAGGCTTGTTGAAGTCAAAAGAATACAGGTGAAACTCCAACTCACTGCACCCTAGACCTGTAACATGTCTTTCCTTTCGTTCTGACCCTAAGTCCGATGTCTTTCCCAGATCATCAAAGGGCCTCTCTAAGGGATGTGTCTGGCAGCTTGCACCAAACAAACCTGTATATGTCAACAGCTGGGAAACTTTGACTTTCACAAGAATGTCAAAGCAAATTGACACACACACATACAAACAGGGATGTGCATCTTTGTTTAGGCAAGTGTATTCAAGAAGGCAGACGAGGGAAGCGATATTCTCTTTCTCAAGTTTTAAGCAACCTAAGGCAGAATTTCAAGTACAGAAAGAGAACTTGGGAGATGAATTCAAGCCTGTGAAGCCTTTGGTTAGCTTAGG
>CAUYLG010063936.1:0-10038 GCA_963573385.1 Cacajao melanocephalus | reverse complement strand
TTCCTGTTGTTTCTTTGCTTTCCCTTTTTTCTTTTTTTTCAAGGTTGTTTTAGCTTTTCTTGGCCCCATACCTCCCACTCGATCACTTTTTTTTTTTTTTTTTTTTTTTTTTTTGAGACAGAGTCTACTTATGTTGCCAGGCTGGAGTGCAGTGGCGCAATCTCAGCTCACTGCAACCTCTGCCTCCTGGGTTCATTCGACTCTCTTGCCTCAGCCTTCCGAGTAGCCGGGACTACAGGTGCACGTCACCACGCCCAGCTAATTTGTTTATTTTTAGTAGATACAGGGTTTCATGGTGTTGGCCAGGATGGTCTCAATCTCTTGACCTTGTGATCTACCTACCTCGGCTTCCCAAAGTGCTAAGATTATAGGCATGAGTCACAGTGCCTGGTCTTATTTTTTTTTGTTTTTGAGTTGGTCTTGCTCTGTCATTCAGGCTGGAGTACAGTGGTGGCGTGTTCTCAGCTCACTGCACTCTCTGCCTCCTGGGTTCATGCGATTTTTGTACCCTAGGTACCCAAGTAGCTGGGATTACAGGTGCATGCTATGGCGCACAGCTTTTTTTTTTTTTTTTTTTTTTTTTTTTTTATTTTTATTTGAGTTGTGGTTTTGTCGTGTTGGCTAGGCTGGTCTTGAACTCCTGACCTCAGGTGATTTGCCCGCCTCGGCCTCCAAAGTGCTGGGATTATAGGTGTGAGCCACCGCACCTGACCTATATAAATATTAAAATAAGTCATTTGTCTAGAAAATCCCTTGCTGGGATTTTGATAGGAATTGCATTAAACCTGAAAATCAGTTTGGGGAGAATTGACACCTTTACTATGTTGAGTTTTCTAGTTTAAAGACCTTACATCCCATTTTATTTTACTTTAGTTGATTGAACAAATATATTTTGGATGCTGCTTGTGGGTTAGGAACTGTGTTTCAAAAGAGATAGCAGTTGATGAAGAATGTGGATTTTGTGATGAAAAAGTAATCTCTAGGCCTTAGGCATGAACAGAGAAAGGTGAGTGGCACCACAGAAGAGAGGAAGCAATTGCCTTTGGGAGTGGGAGTGAACGCCTCATAAAGGAATTGACATTTGTAGCGTGGTTTTAGATAAACAGGCATTTTCCAAATGAAAATGGGGAAGGACATTCTAGTCTTAATTCTGACCTACATTTTCAACCTCATGTTCTCAAGTTTTGGTCAATAAGATTACTTTGATAGTCTGGACTTGTCTTTTTACTTTACAGTTCTGTGTTTCTGTTTGTTCTTTCGCCTCTGATGAAAAACTCCTTCTCTCCTCACTTCTGTGAATTATATTCATTCATTAAGATCAAGATAAAATTAGTTTGCCTCCTTCCCTAAGCCAGTTCATAGTATTATTACATATATATACAAACATATTTATGTATGTGTATTTCATAACATTATTACTAGAAATATTTATTTTGACACCTGGGTTTTGTCTTGTGTTGTTAGGTCTTATTTCTGTATTAAGTTCTTTGGAGTTAAGAAGCCTGTTTTATATGTAATAATCCCTGGCCAAAGATGGATTAGAGATAACACCTCAGGGCCTTAAATTTGTTGTTCCTTCTGCTTCCTCAGGTCTTCATCATTCAGATATATGTTCAAATGTTACTTTTTACAGACTTACCCTGACTTTGCAAAATAGGTGTACTTTGTCCTCCAGTTGCTCTCTAACCCCTTATCCAACTTTATTTCTCTTCACTGCATTTATTTGCACCTGAACTGGTATTACTTGTATGACTTATTTCTGTCTCCTCAGTGTAATACAAGTGCTACCACGGGGCACAGACTTGAGTCTTGTTCATTGCCATATCTCCAGTGCCTAGAACCTTGCCTGGCACATTGTAGATGCTCAATAGATATTAGTTGAGTGAATAAATTAAAAAAATGGTTTTGTGTTTGTACATCAGAATGTTAAAATATTTTCACTCAGATGCTAAGTCAAGTCAGTCTTAAGGAATGGGCCACATTCCAGGCCTGAATTGTAATCTCTGGGAGATAGGCTCTGGGCATGTTTATTTTTGTGAAAGCTTCCAGGGGAGTCAGTGCTTCAGACCTTGTGGACAGTGGTTACACTCTAGTGGTATGAGATTGGAACAGTTCACATGGAAATAGGCATTCAGATTGTTTTCTACTTATTTGAGTAAAAGACCAGGTCTAGTGATTTTGGCACTGCTAAAGTTCGTGAAAAGGCAGGGGGAGGCAGGTGGGACAAATACATTAGCACAATTCACAAAATGAAACAAGGGAATATGCAAGTGTAACAGACTTATATTTCAAGTGTTAGGGATTTGTTTGAAAGCTGACATCTTACATTGATGTTTTCTGAACATACAAATGTGATTTAGGAGAAGATTCTCTTTAATGTTGACAAGTCTAATGTTTTGGAAATAAATGCCTCCCAGATATTACTTTGTATGAATATATAATATCTCTCCTTCCATTTCCTGTGAGACTCTGATCTTGTAGATCAGAGATGGAAGAATTGAACCTCTGACATAGGAGAGGACTTACTCTACTGATTTATGCTACCTCCTGTAATTTTGCTAGTACCTGATGTGAAATTTGCATCTAGTTGGTACGCAAAAATGTGTTCCCTAAGCATTTGAAACTTTTCTTCAGTTTTTGTTTGGTTGAGTGTTAAGTGGCTTTTAGTTGATTGTGGTGACTTTGTTGGTAAGTCTGAGGTAGTTAAGGGTGAGAGGAGTCAAGAGAGTAAGTATCGCTGTTGCAGAAACTGAGGGATAGGAGTCCAAAGACAGAAGGGTGTGCACAGTAATTTTTCTCTATTTCCTCATCAATAAGTTATATTTTCTAATTCATAGGATTGTGAAACTCGAATGAAATAATGAAGGTCTTGCCATGGTGGAACCAAAGGAGGTATATGCAGCTATTTGCCTCAATTCTTTTCTGATTTATATAGCACAGCCAACATTTAATTAGGTTCTTTGGATATGCAGGATGAAATTGTGCATATGGAAATGTTTTCTCAATTGAGATCTAACTAGGAAAGCTTTTGTGCAAGATTTAAAAGTTTTGTTTATAGAATTTGTTTTAAAATTTGTTTTAACCAGATGAACAAAACTTTTTATAAGCTGTGCCTGCAGACATGAAAGTGGTCTTCATGTGGCTGTTTTGATGTTATGTGGTGGCATTTGCTGTTGTGACGTTTTACTTGTAGAGCTTTAGGCCTAAATGTGGGCTAAATTGTAGTCCTTGTATGGTGTATGCCATTTACTTTTACTGTGCTTTCAGTTGTCACTTACTATGTCTGGTTTTACTTAAACCTCAAGTTTAGTTGCATATAGAATGTTCTGCAAAATAAAACTAATAGTAGGAGTGTTGTAGAACTTTACTTATTTATTTATTTATTTGGGATAAGGTCTTGTTCTGTCACCCAGGCTAGAGTGTAGTGGACTGATAATAGCTCACCGCAGCCTCAAACTCCTGAGCTCAAGGGATCTTCCTGCCTCAGCCTCCTGCGTAGCTGGGACTGGAGGTTTGTGCTACCATACCTGGCTAATTTTTGGATTTTTTTTTTTTTAAAGGTGGGATTTTGCTGTATTCCCCAAGGCTGGTCTCGAACTCATGACCTCAAGTGAACCTCCTGCCTCAGCCTCCCAAATCTTTCAAATTAGAAGCATGAGCCAGGAGGTCAAGGTTACAATGAGCTATGATAGAGCCATTGCATTCTAGCCTGGGTGACAGAACCAGACCCTGTCTCTAAAAAATAAAAACAAAAAGAAAAATGAGGAGAAAAGCACTCACTCTGACGTTTCAAAACAGTGACATCAGTTGGAAAAATTTGGAGGATAGAATTTCCCTGAATCTAGTTTTGTTTTGTTTTGATTTTTTTATTTTCTGTTCTTATTCTTTGCCAATACATCAAGGACATTCTTGAAGGAATATATACTGAAGGGTGGGCAAACAAGAGAAGGATTTGTAGAAAGGATTATGAATTGCAAAATTTAATGTTTTGTGTGAATAGAGATCAGCCTTAGTTCTAGAGCTCCTTAGTTCTAGAGCTCCTCCTTGCTTCCTGGTTTGGGGTAAGAGATGGTAAAAATAATACTGATAATATTGTGAAGAGCTGACACATAATTTTTACTATATGCAGGACACTTTTCTTAGTAATTTATCGTTTTTAGCTCTTAATTCCCACAGAAGTCCTCTGAGACATGATTATTATCCCCAGTTTACATATGAGAAAACTGAGGTTCTGAGAAGTTAAATAACTTGCCTGAAATCCACATAACTAGCAAGTGATGGAGCTAGGATTTGAACTTAGTCATTCCTGCTTTGGAATCTGTCCTGTTAATACATTACATGGCCTCTCTAATTTGTGAATGAGTGAGTAAGTGTTTTGAGATTTAAAGTATTGATGCCACTTATACTCCACTTTTTTGGAGGATGGATTCTAGGCAGGACTCTGTGATGCATTGAGAATGTTAATGAATTTAGCAAATACTCACTGAGCACCTGCTTTGTGTCAGGGATATGAAAGTACTTAATAGACAAGGTTCCTGCCTTCAAAGAGCGTATGTTCCAGCGGGGAATCTGACAGTAAACAAGTAAACTGGCCGGGCTCGGTGGCTTTTGCCTGTAATCCCAGCACTTTGGGAGGTCGAGGAGGGCGGATCACCTGAGGTCAGGAGTTGGAGACCAGCCCGACCAACATGGAGAAACCCTGTCTTCACTAAAAATACAAAATTAGCCGGGCATGGTGGTGCATGCCTATAATCCCAGCTACTCGGGAGGCTGAGGCAGGAGAATTGCTTGAACCCAGGAGGCAGAGGTTGTGGTCAGCCGAGATTGCACCATTGCACTCCAGTCTGGGCAACAAGAGTGAAACTCCGTCTAAAAAAAAAAAACAAAGAACAAGTAAATGAACTGACATGGTAATTTCAGATTATCAGTGCTATGAGGAAAGTTAACTGGTATAGTACACTGCTGGGATGGGTTCTGTAGGCAGTTTGTCACATAGTGTTTAATGTCATATAGCTTTCATGGTGTTGGATATTATCTCCCTATTTTTTTCTTGTCCTTTTTTTTTTGGTGTTGTTTTGAAACAGAGTCTGGCTCTGTCAACCAGGCTGGAGTGCAGTGGTGCGATCTCAGCTTACCACAACCTCTGCCTCTCTGGCTCAAGGCATAAGGCATCCACCTCGGACTCTCTAGTAGCTGGGACTACAGGTGCATGCCACTACAACTAGTTAGTTTTTTTCTATATTTTGTAGAGACAGGGGTTTACTTTGTTGCCCAGGCTGATGTTGAATTCCTGAGGTCAAGTGATCTGCCCGCCTTGGCCTCCCGAAGTGCTGGGATTATAGACGTGAGCCACTGTGCTTGGCTCCCAATTTTTTTTTCTAATTAACCCCACATCTGCTGAATTAAAGGAGAGTGTTAAATACAAAAATGAATTTATTATGCAAATCTGCAGTTATGGTGTCTATTCTTTTGGACTTGTAATAAGGGAGTATGTTCTAGTATTGAGAAATAGAACCAGAGAGAAATGCTATTATAAAAAATGTTTAAAAAATCAAAATGGGATAGCCACTAGCTATCATGCATGCCAGGAGTTAGCATGCCAGGCAGTTGGGCCTGAGAAAGTGGTTCCAGGCTACTGTCCATATTCACTATTGGCAGGTCTGTTTTTGTTGAAACTTAGAGCCACCAATTTTTTTTTTTTTTTTTCTTGTAGAGTCTAGGGCAGGAGCCTGGGGTTATATACATTTCTTGAAAGGAGTTCTAGAGTGATCGTAATTTATAATAATAGCAGTTTTCATATTAAGTGCTTTCTATGTGCCAGACCCATTTCATTGTAACAGCTTCGTTTATTTATGGAGAAAGAGGAGAAAGCCTAAATAACTTCTCCAAAGTCAAACAACTCAGGAGTATGAAAGCTAAGATTAAACTCAGATCAGTCTTACTCCATATTTTATGTGATATTACCTTTTAACTAGACTGGTTTTCATGCTTCACTTCACACTGAAGAATAGTAAGAGCTTTCAAAAGTGAGCTTCAGAGAGCCCTCTTAACTTCATCTAGTAGAAGGGCAATGTATTTTCCAGTTCCAAATTTCTGGAGTAATTAGTTTTCAAAGAGCAACTAGTAGAGGGGAGAGTATTTTATGAGTAGGTATATGGAAAGTTAATGTGTTCTTGACATTTTTTTTTATTCAGTAAAGGACAGCCATTTTCTGTTTAAGTCATTTAAATGGAATTAGTTTAGGAAAGTTATAGATTAACTTGCAAAGTAATTTTTTAGATTTCTGTGATTTCGTTGGATTTGCTAGCCTTTAATTTGGTATTTCTTACTGTTATTTTATAAGATCAGTCAGGTTCTTCAATATTAGAGAAAGAAACTAAACCATAGATTCCTAACTGGCTAGCTGTTTAATTTCCACTGCGTTCAGTTTTTTAACTTAATCCTGAAAACCTTCCATTATGAATTTTGAATTTATTTTATTTAAAAGTATGCTTTTCAATCTCTTTGTATGATACTGCCCACTGTGGTAGCCACTAGTAACATGCATTAAGCACTTGAAATGTGGCTATTCTAAATTGAGATGTGTTGTAAACGTAAAATACCCACTGGATTCGAGAGACTTAAGAAGAAAAAGAATGTAAATATCTCAGATTTTTTCTATTGATTACGTGTTGAAATAGTATTTTGGATCTATTGGGTTAAATAAAATTAATTTTACCTTTTCACTGTTTTTAATGAGGCTGCTAGAAGATTTTTATATATGTGACTTGCATTATGTTTTCTACTGAATAATGCTAATATTTGTAATCAGTAATGTCAAATTCTGTGCTGTAAATTAGACAAAGCCGGTATGTCTGACAGTATGTACTGTTAGTCTTCTAGAAACTAAAGCTCACCTAATTATTGTCATAATGAAAATGTTTATTTAAATATTTGGACCTATATTGCTTGGGATGAAGGAAAATCTTTTTTTTTTTTTTTTTTTTTTTTTGGAGACAGTCTTGCTCTGTTACCAGGCTGGAGATCTTAGCTCACTGCAGCCTCCGCCTCCCAGGTTCAAGCAATTCTCCTGCCTCAGCCTCCCGAGTAGCTGGGACTACAGACGCATGCCACCATGCCCAGCTAATTTTTGTATTTTTAGTAGAGACAGATGGGGTTTCACCATGTTGGCCAGGATGGTCTCGATCTGTTGATCTCATGATCCGCCCGCCTTAGCCTCGCGAAGTGCTGGGATCACTACAGGTGTGAGCCACTGTGCCCTGCCAGGAAAATCTTTTAATAGCAAAATGGATACATAAGGCACATGTGGAAACTCCCTCTGGGTACAGCTGTTATGTTAGGGGAGGTGTGAGAGCTTTCATTAGGATGATAGGTGAAAGAAAGAAAGCTTTCATTAGGATGATAGGTGATGATTAATGTGATGCTAGTAATGCAGATCATAATACGACTTTGGTGAATCAGACATTTCTTATTAGGGGGAAGCATAAGTTATATTGATTAAGATATTTTCTTAAAATATTTCCAATATTTAAGACATTTAAGATATTTTCTGTAGTTTTATTAAGAATAAATCATTTGAAACAAAATTAAAAAGAAGTGTTTTTTGGTTTGCAGTCTTTTTGTTTTGTTTTGAGGTGGAGTTCCACTCTTGTTGCCCAGGCTGGAGTGCAATGGCGTGATCCTGGCTAACTGCCACCCCTGCCTCCCAGGTTCAAGCATTTCTTTTGCCTCAGCCTCCCAAATAGCTGGGATTACAGGCATGTGCCACCATGCCCGGCTAATTTTTTGTATTTTTAGTAGAGATGGAGTGTCTCTCCATGTTGGTCAGGCTGGTCTTGAACTCCCGACCTCAAGTGATCTGCCTGCCTCTGCCTCCCAAAGTGTTGGGATTATAGGCATGAGCCACCGCGCCGAGCCTGCAATCTTTTTTGTATTGCTGGACTTCATTTTTTGGCCTTGATGCCATTTCATATTAGGGAAGTGGATAATATTTACTATTTGATTAAGTTTTAAGATATTTTATTAAATCATAATAATATCAAGGTCATATGCTAAATATGGTAAAAAATGTAAAAGTATTTGTTCTGTTATTAGTATTTGATTCATTACTTGAGATCCCTATTTGCTCTATTAGACACTTAGATGGTTTTGTATTAGCTGTCTGGCAGCCAGGTAAGGAGGATGTGCTAAAGCAACATAGCTTTCTCACTTTGTGATTGACCTCCTAGCTTTGTTTACTAGCAGCACAGCCAAGGAGAAGGTGAGCCAATGATACTCTTTAAGTTGGCCTGTTTAAGGAGTTATTCACCAGGGTTCTACTTTATTACACATAAGACTTAATATATTTTAATATAAATTTTACAGATCCTTCTGCTGAGGAATTGAGAAAACTAATGATGTTGCATGGAGGTCAATACCATGTATATTATTCCAGATCTAAAACAACACACATTATTGCCACAAATCTTCCTAATGCCAAAATTAAAGAATTAAAGGGGGAAAAAGTAATTCGACCAGAATGGATTGTGGAAAGGTAAGTTTAATTTTTTATTAAATTTAATCAAATTAATAAGTTTTTAAGAATTAGAATACTTTTTTTCTTTTCTTTTTTTTTTTTTTTTTTTTTTTTTAGAAAGGGTCTCGCTTTGTCGCCCAGGCTAGAGTACAGTGGCACAATCACAGCCTCAACCTCCCAGGCTCAGGCAACCCTCCCATCTCAGCCACCCAAGTAGGTAGGACTACAGGCATGCGCCACTACACCTGGCTGATTTTTTTTTTTGTATTTTTTGTAGAGATGAGTTTCACCATGTTGCCCAGACTGGTTTCACACTCAAGCAGTCCTCCAGCTTTGGTGTCCCAAAGTGCTGGGACTGCAACCACTGCACCTGCCCTTTTTATTTCTTTTAAAAATACGTAACTCTCTCCTGTGTACTGTCTCCTAATTGACAGGGTAAAAAGTAATGTCTTAAACAACACTACTCTTTAACCTCACATTGATAATTCTATAGCTGAGAAATGATTTGGCATTCTAATAAAAGTAGTATGATAATGTTTTTGCCAGGAATTAGGGGTGATAACTCAGGAAGCAGTTATGGGAGAAAGTGGGTCAAGCATGTGATTCAACAAATATTTGTGCTCCTATGACAGAGTAGGCAGTCTTTGTTTTTGAGAAATAACAATGAACAAAAAGATCCCTTCACTACCTCATGGAGTTTATATTCTGTTGGGAGAGAGAGACTGAGTACTATGAATAAATTATATCATGTTGTCTATTATATAGGTTTTTAGCATGTTAATACATCAAGATAATGTGGACCTGGAATGCTAGGAGTAGGGGAAAAGGAGGGAGTAGAGTTTGAAATATCATTTGCTGTTTTTTAAGGATTATATTGTGGTTCCTCTGCTGTTGGTTTGGAAACGATTAATTGTAAATCAGTGGTGGCCATTCATATTGACTTCTACGTTGAAATATGTCATCTGAAACCTGGGGGATGAGCCAGAACTTAAGTGGTTTATATTTTTAAATGACATGCAGTATACAATACATATGAGCAATTGCTGATTTACAAAAGATGAAGTAAAAATATTGAAAATAATAATTTTATGTATGGATAGATTATAATCAATATACGAGAGACTGTTTATCTTTTTGAGTTGCCGAATTTTCTTTTTTCTAGTTCTTTTACTAATTATGACACCCTCCATTAACTGTTCCACAAATTAAATATTAACTCACTTCCTTTGTATAGTGTATTTAGCTGCATAAATTCATGGAGAGAAGCAACATAGAGGAAAAGGCTGCGCCTGGGCTCTGGGGACGTTCTTGGCTTTACGTCCAAACTCGGCAGTTCAGTATCCATATAACCTGGTATAATTTAGAAACTTTATGCGTGACCTGGCATGGTGGCTCACGCCCATAATCCCAGTGCTTTCAAAGGCCGAGGTGGGCAGATCATGAGGTCAGGAGTTTGAGTCCAGCCTGACCAACATGGAGGAAACCCCGTCTCTACTAAAAATAAAAATAAAAATAAATGACCC
>CAUYLG010063935.1:0-137965 GCA_963573385.1 Cacajao melanocephalus | reverse complement strand
CCCCAGCCCCCCCGGCCCCCACGGCCCCCCCCCCCGTCCCCCCCCCACCCGGCCCCCCCCCGCCCCCCCCCCCCCCGCCCCCGCCCCCCCCCCCCGCCCCGCCCCCCCCCCCCCCTCCCCCCCCCACCCCCCCCCCCCCCTCCCCCCCCCTCTCCCTCTCTCTTTCTTTTTCTGTCCTTCTTTCTTTCTTTCCTTCTTCTTCCTTCTTTCTCTCTTTCTTTCTCTTTCCTTCTTTCTCTTTCTTTCTCTTTCCTTCTTTCTTTCCTTCTTCCTTCCTTCCTTCTTTCTTTCTTTCTTTTTCTTTCTCCTTCCTTCCTTCCTTCCTTCCTTCTTTCTTTCGACAGAGTCTTACTCTGTTGCCCAGGCCAGAATGCAGTGGCATGATCACAGTTTACTCCAGCCTTAGCTTCCTGGACTCAGGTGATTCTCCCAACTCAGCCTCCCCAGTAGCTGGAACTATAGGCACACAACACCACACCACTATTTTTTGTAGAGATGGGGTTTTGCCATATTGCCCAGGCTGGTCTTGAACTCTTGGGCTGAAGCCATCCTCCCCGCTTAGCCTCCCAAAGTGCTGGGATCACAGGCATGAGCCACCATGCCCCAGCCTCACACTGGTGCTCTTGAAAAAGCAGCTGTCGCAGTACACATCACCATGGAAATAATTTCTAGCCAATGGAAAAAATTCTATCAGTGGCAACAAGAAAAGCATCAGCAGGTGCAGTAGGCACTGTGCTTAACGGTTTACACCACTGCCTCATTGAACCCCCAGGGGGGTGGGTCCTGTTATTACCCTGACCTTACAGAGGAGGAGACCGAGGTACTGGCGCTCAAGGAGCCTACTGAGGTCACACAGCTGTGGAGTGGAGTGACCAACTGGAGGTGCAACCAAACCGGACAACACACAGCCAGGACCTTAAAGGGAAGAGATGACCAGGAGGAGGGAGGAGACTGGTGCCTGATTGTGTTTGGATACAGTGGGTTCTTGGGAGCAAAGGATGGGGCGGGGAGGGTGGAGCACCCCTCTTTCCCGGTCTGCCACACCAGCCAGCCCCACACGCCTTCCCCCACAGCTTCCCTGGGGCAGTTCATGGTTCAAAGACAACGCCCCTCCATCTGAGTTGCTATGGGTCTGTGCAAATATAAAATACAAAAGGCATCTCCGACGCCCTGGCATCCCGTAGAACCATGGAGACCATGGTCATAAGTGAATTCAAAAGTTGTCTATTTTTTTGTTTGTTTGTTTTCGATGGAGTTTTGCTCTTTGTTGCCCAGGCTGGAGTGCAGTAGTGCGATCTTGGCTCACTGCGACCTCTGCCTTCTGGGTTCAAGCGATTCTCCTGTCTCAGCCTCCCGAGTAGCTGGGATTATAGGCACCCACCATCATGCCTGGCTAATTTTGTTTGTTACAAATGCTGTCTTTGATTGGTCCTCTGGGTAGATAAAATGTTATCAACTCACCTCCAAGCTTTCTTTACTGACTCTTCGTCTGCTCAAACTATTTTTAAAGATTTGAACAGAATGACACCTAATGACCACTGTCTGAGGAGTTTAGAGTTTTTGTTTTCTTGCCTGAACACTCAGTGGTGACTGGGATGAGGGACATGTATGTCTTGAAGGGTTTGGGTTGCATGAAGTGCCCCTTCTGCCCCAAGAATGAGAATGGAGAATATAAGGGCTACGACATCTCCTAGTTTGTTACCGCAATCCCTGACATCCCACTACTCACATACTTAGATCAGGCTCCACTAGGTCTGGAAGTGTCGGAAATAAAAATCAGAAAAAAAGTGGAAAAGCAAAAGTGAGAACAAAGGAAAGCTAAAAGTGAAATGACCTAAAAGAATGACCCCATGATCTCAGGGTGTTTTGGCTTAAGAAAGAGGAGGCAGGGAGTGGCGAGTCTCCCCACAGAGTGCTGGCACGCTGACGCCTGGATCACACATTGGTCAGACATGCAATGAACAGAAGCAGCCACCACCAGATGTGGGGTGGGGACTGGGGTAAAGGTGGGGTGCCCCAGCCTTGCCCCAAGAGCAAAAGGGGGAGGAAGGAAAACAATGCCTCTTCACATTACAGCAATGACAGAGAGGACAACCTTCGGGGCCTCCCTTTCTTCTAGGCAGAGCCAATTTCTTTCCGTGTCTGGCTGCTGTGATTTCCCTGAACTGGCCTCAGCTTCTTCTGTCTCTGTTTCTGTTTTCTCATCTGTAAAATGGGGTTGATGCTTGTGCCTACAAAATGAAGTCATGCGTGTAAAATGCTTACAACCCTGCTTGGTGCCCAATAATACGATGAGCTCTTACCAGCACCAGCACCATTTATTTTTAGTAGCACTGCTCTGCTGTTTCTGCAATGAGTAGTTTCTCTTTCCCACCTGCTTAACCCTAGGTGAGTTGGCCTTTCTTTTCTCTTTCTTTCTTTCTTTTTTTTTTTTAACCTCACAGATGAGTCTTCTCATCTGCTCTTGTGATTTTGAAGTCTCCTGGTTGTACGACTTTGGCATTCTCTAAGGAGTTACCCACATTACTTAGAAGCTTCTCGGACACAACAGCCCTTATGGAATCCCAGTGCTGGCAGTCTGTTTCCTGGGCCCCGTGGCCTACCTTGGGCTGGTGCTGAAGGTGCAGAGCCTGCTGTCAGGGGCATCTGTCCTCTATCCCAGGCCACCACTGCAGAAGGGCCTGTTGGAGAAGCACTCGTGTCCATGAAAAACACTCAGCAAAAAGATGCCGACGACGTTGACACAGCTTCCAGCAGGGTCAGAATGTCTAGCGTCCACATGAAAACACTGCGAGGCAGCCACGGAGGAGAAAGTCTCTGGAGCTGTGCCCTCAGAAGCTGTTTTCCCCTCCCGCACTGCTGCCCTTGTCTGTCAGCCGTCTGCGTCCTCACGTTCTGAACCCCTAAGGACAAACCTGTAACCGTCAAAGGATCTCTCACAGGGGTTGCCTTGCCTCTGCCACTCCCTGTCACCCATCTGGGCCTCTGTTGGGGATAGGGGACGAGGCTGCCGAGAAAGTTCAGGTGACTCAATGGAAGCCAGGTCAGCCAGTAAGGGATTGGCCCTGAGCCTATCTGTCCTGGATGCCACCGGCGGGGCAGACCACATGCTGAGCAGAGAGGCTGGAAGAGACCAGCACACTGAGATTTTCCAGGGGACAGAAGAACATGCTCAGCTCTGGGTGGGGACCTCCTGTTGGGATTCCCATTCCGTGTTCCACCAGGACAGACCAAGGAAGCAGCCTGTGCTTCCCCAAAGCAGGCACTAGTCCCTGGCATTGCCGCCTCCAGCCACCTGTGTGGCTTTGATTGGGGATCCCGACCCTCCTGGGCCTTATGCAGTAGAAAGAAGAAAGAATAGATAATTTGCAAGTGCCCTTGCCTGACAGCGTTCGTGAGACTCAGATACGATTTGGGACCTGCGGTCTTTGTCCCTGTGTGCTCTGTCCTCTGTGGTCATCATGGAAGGCTAAGTGTGGATGTGAAACATTCTTTTTGCTTTCAGTCAAGGCATTCCCCTGCCCCTCTCCCCCCAGCAAGTGTCGTGCAGCCTGTAGTGTTTAAGGACTTGGAATATTCAGCTGCTTGTCCTGAGCTCAGAGCTTGCCTGGTCTGTCAACAGCGGCAGGAGGGAAGGGGGAAGATTTGTGGAGAGCTCCTAATCCCGTGTAAGCAGAAAGAATGTAGCTTGATTTCTTTCCAGACATTCCAGCTTTTTTGTTGGGCTTAGTTAAAAATGACAGAATGGGAACTGCTTTAAGAGTGATTTTCTGATGTCTCCATAAATAACGAGACTAGTTTGTGTGTGAGTTTTGAGGAATATCTTGCTACTCTAGTTTGGCACCTTAACTGGATCTTACTGGGAAATGGTATTTCTAATACCTTTCCCCACAACTAAAATCTGCTGGATAAAAGTGAATGCGTGTTTTTGAAAAACATGGCGTTTTCCACACCATTACTTGGTGAGCCTACTTCAGTGAATGGGTAATCTTCTTATTGAATATTTATTGTGTGTGCAGAAGAGGGATGGGGCAGTGAGGAAGCAGGAAAATACCTTCCGAGGGAAATATACTTTCCCAGTCAATGCACTGTATGCCCAGGGAGCAAAAGCATCAATTGAAAAACTCTCCCCAACCATCACCTTGCACCTGGCAAGTTCATCAGGTACCCTTCCATAGCAGAAAGGCCTCCCCCCCTCCACTACCTTTTTTCTGGCTGGGTTCCTCAATGCAACAGGACGCCCCAGGGGGTCTAGCTAGCAGGCTGAGGCTCTCTTGCACCCAGTCTCACCCACACACCTGGACATTCAGCAAAGACTAAACACCTTAAAGCAGAGGGCAGCATGGAAGTCTGTTGTTCATCATCTGAACTTTAGTAAATGGAAATATTGTCCACGATTGGAAAGGAGCCTCTTCCTTGAAGGAGCCACCTACCCTCTAAGCTGTATATTTCACAAGGTTACATTTTTATGCCTGGTGTCATCAGTTTCCCTTAGAGAACACCTGTAAATAGACCATCACGGAGGGCTAGGCAAATCCCATCGTGTATTTAAATCTGCTTTCTGTTTACCGATTGTGTACCTGCACTCCAATATATATAACAACATAATTTCTCAGGGCCTTGTGTATTTTCCCATTAGGTTCTGTGTACTCTAATTGCCGGGACCTCACTTCAGTGGTTGGCTGGATGCAGGGAAATTTTTTGGCAGTGAGCCAGGGGTTCCTTCTCATTTTACTTCTGAGGTCTTAGAGTGTCTTTCTCCAGGAACCTTACCAAGACCTTCCCAGCTGTCCCAACCCCTTCAAAGACCAGCTTACACTTGTTTCCTTCTGCACAAAGCCCACTCCAGCTAAAATCAAGTCAGGTGGGCAATTTAGCAAGCTCCTTTGCTGGTGTGACATAGCCCTGAAGATTTCTAAAAGCAGCTCCATGCTCTAGAACACGCATGTCTAAGCTTAAACCCTGTGCATGCAGAATACACTGCCCTGTCACAGACAGAGGTTGAATGGTCTGACTTTGCATTGTGGACACTGTATATAATTACCTTTTATCCATTTCCTCCTGCAGGACTCTTCAGTGCCTGCTGGTACTATTTTTTAGGATATAAACTTATATGGAGCAAGTCTGCAAATCTTGCTTGGCACAGTGGCCAAAAACATGCTATATGCAGGCAGATAAGTATTTTGATGGCACCCGAAACAGCCCCATGTATCCTTTTTAAATTTATTTATAGCCTTTGGCCCTTCTGAAAAGCATGATAGGCTGTGATTTTCTCAGTTAAAAAAAAATCACATACGTATAGTATTCCTTTTCCTATAAGGCATGGGTGGCTTCTTCCCATTTACAAGTAAAGACAGGTAGACCCATTTTCCGCCCTGTAGCTTCGTGCTCCTTTTAAAGATGATGTTTGGAATGACAGTGGCATCTAGGTGCTGGTGTTGAGACTGTGGGAGAAATTGTTTATTTCTAGTCTCTTACAAGTATTTTTGTTTCAAGGAGAACCTGGTTTGCTTTTGATTTCATTGACTTTCATTTCCCACCCCCCACCCCCTGCCCCTTGCCAAGATATAAAGTAAGCAAAGACAGGCATTGAATAAATAGAAGGCCACAATTCAAATCTACTTTTATAAAAGCTGGTGACTTTGTTGGTGGCAGAGTCTAGGAAGCCTGATAAATCCTCTTTTGGAATGAGTTGGTGCACAGAGCACCTTCTGCCATGCCCTCTCCTGACTTCTCCTTAAGGAAATAGACACAGCCTGGTAGCCTGGCAATGCCATCCCTCCAGCCTCTCCCACCTCCTTTCCCCACCTCCAAAGTGAGTGCTCATTTTCTCTAAACATATATGTGCCTCAGATAAGCCAACACGGATGAAACTGAGTAAATCATCTCTGGGTTTGCTTTCACTTTCCTCAAGTTAAAGGGGACACTAGTTCTCCACTACTCCCCTACATTAAACAGTGGTTGGATTTCATTTATAACAATGTAGTGTTTTAATATTGCATGTGAGCAGGTCAGCCTTCCAAACGCTTCTTAACAGCACCAAGCAGACAAAAAAGCTTTCTTCCCCTCTTAGGAGAATTGAGTGGCATTCAATGTCATCATTGCAGGAGACAATTCCAACCCGATTTAAATGACGGGGTAGGTGAATGCAGCAGCAGGAAGCTCCTACCTGTGTGGTATTAAGCTTCTGTCCACGGATACAGAAAAGGTGGATTTCTCAGAAAGATGTTGAGCTATAATTTAATGATAAAGGTATTGCTTAACCCATTTTCCAGGGGACGAAGTTGTAGTTAAAAGAGACCTGTGCCTGAAGCTTGGCAAAGAATGAATTCCTGGAATTGCCTCTCTCCCTTCTCTATCCCATTCCCTATCCCACCCACCCACTCACCTACAAACCTCACATTTCCCAGGGATGCCTGAACTTGAACTACAGTTGTTTGTTCGTTGGATTATTTTACAAATCAGGAAGTCACATTTAAGTTTTGTTTTTAAGCAAGCTCAAATGTTGTATGCTACTTTTGGGGAAAGGGAGAGGAAAGGTGAATCTCAAGTTCTAAGTTGCCTTTCTCGTGGAATCCCGGTCATTTACCTACCGACCTTCACCCCGAGGTTCTAAATCCACTAGGGTACAAGGACTTTTTATTACCAAACAAATCAGACGAAAAATGTAAAACATCAGGCTTTAAATGTTTTATTTTGTTGATTCTGTACAGCGCCAGGAAACAAGGTTAGAAGTAAAATAAAGTGCCAGTTAAATTCAGCTACTACCAACAACCAAAACCTTAAACATAGAAAATCAACGCAAACTGCGGAAAGGTCATAGCATAACTTTGGGTAAAGGAATTTGTTAACGTCTGTAACAAATCGAAACCGACCACGTATGTAGCTCTTCAACTGCAAGACGGCGAGAAGGAAGACCTGTGTGGCGCGCTGGTCAAGGGCCCGGCCCGCTAAAGAACCGCGGAAAGCACTTCCCGCCGTCGCCACCGCAGCTGGGATCAGCCTAGCCGCGGGCGGTTTGGGGTTCCCGGTCCTCCTGCGCGTCTTTTAATGAGAACGTTAATTAGCGACCTTGACAGGACGGCGACTGTGAAACGCCTGGTTACCTATTTTAGTAATTCAGGAACACTGCGTGCAAGGCGGTTTGGTTTTCGTTTTTTAGCAAGCTCATTTGTTGGTTACGCATTGTTGGTTACGCTACTTTTGGGGAGAGGGAGACGAAAGGTGAGTTCTAAGTTGCCTTTCTAAGAAGCCCCCAGGATTTAAGAGCGAATACTCTCCGCTACTAAATACCTGTTGCTCGAGTCTCAGATATAGCTCTCCAAACAGCTGGTTTACAAAAGCGGACCCACGTTCCAACCCAGAGCACCCTGCGTTGTCCTCGCCCCCACCCGCCGCCGGGTTTGTCCATCTGCCACGTCCCAGACCGTCTGCGTCGCCTAACTGGTCTTTCTCTGCCTCTTGAGGTCCGGCGGCCTCTTTTGATAGGACCTGGCCAGGGCCCCCGTGTCCTCTGGCCGGGGAGAAGGAAAAGAAATACCCCTCCGCCCCCGCCACTGCTAGAGCGCAGCCCTTCCGCCTGGGAGCCAGGGTGCTCCGCTCCGGGAAGGTCGCGCTCGGGGGTGGCCTCTCGCCGCACCCGGGCCGCGCCAACCACGGCACGGCGCCCTAAATTCTACATCGGCCCCGCGAAGCGCGCAACTCCAGGCACTCGGAGAGAGCTGTGCTGGGTGAGTGAGCGCTTTCTGCCGAAAGCCGCTGGAACCGACCCAGAACTCCAAACAGCCCCGACGCGCCAACGAACATCCGCTCCGGTCACTTTAGCTTCCCAGGGGTGGGGGCGGGGAAGGGAAGGGGGTGCCTGACAGTCCCTTCCTCTGGACTAGAAGGTTCGAAATGCTCTCCTTGCTCCGCCTCGCTCTCCCCGACGCAGGGCGCAGGGGCGCGGAGAAGCTGAGCGGTGAGAGGCCGGGCCGAGGTCGCGCCCCAGGCCCGGGCAGGCCCTCACTTGGAGAACTGCGCCTGCACGGCGGCCAGGCCCAGGCTGGCTGGGACCAGGTGCGGAAACTTGCAGACGGCGCAGGTGCAGAGGCCGGGGCCGCCCGCGCCGCCGCCGGGGAGCGCGAACTGGCCGCACGGCGGATCGTCCAGCGTCAGCGACAGGTACTTGGCGGGGCGCAGCGCGTCGGGGGGTCCTACAGCGCCGGGCGCCAGCAGCACGGAGCCAGGTGCGGCGGCGAGCAGGGGCAGCCCGGCCAGCAGCAGGCGCGGCGCTGAGGGCCCGGCGCCCTCGCCCAGCGCGCGGCGCAGCTCCTGAAGCGAGCTGCCCAGCAGCAGGATGTAGTTGCGGGCGAGCAGCAGCGTGGCGATCTTGGAGAGCTTGCGGCCGGGCGCGCCCTGGCAGTGCGCCGCCGAGTAGGGCAGGATGACCTCGCGCAGCGCGTCCATGGCCAGGTTCAGGTCCTGCATGCGCTTCCGCTCGCGGCTGTTGATCTTGCGCCGCAGCTGCTGCTGCTGCTCCTCCTTGGCGTCCGGCCGGGCGCTGCCGCCCGCGTGCGCGCCGGACCCGGGCCCGGTGCCTGAAGGCTCGGCCGGCGCCTCCGGCTTCTCGCGCGCAGCCTTGGGGAGGAGGGGGAACGTCGTGGAGGAGGAGGAGGAGGAGGAGGAGGGCGGCTGCCTGTAGCCCACCAGCTCGTAGAGGGAGGCCCCGAGCTGCACGTCTCCCGGCCGCTGTGGCCGCAGCATGGTCCCGGGGGCCGCGTTCACGCGCGCCTGGGAAACCGCATAGTACATCTGGGAGGCGGTGGGGGCGGCCGAGGACGCTCTTCAGGAACGCCCCGGGGTGGGCAGGTCGGCAGGCCGCCCCTCCCCGCGGACCTGCGCGCGGGGAGCTGATCGTGGGGCCCTGGCCCGCGCCCGACCCCTTTAAACCCGGCTTG
The DNA here is from genome assembly GCA_963573385.1 of Cacajao melanocephalus. Lineage (NCBI taxonomy): Eukaryota > Metazoa > Chordata > Mammalia > Primates > Pitheciidae > Cacajao > Cacajao melanocephalus. The sequence goes on along the minus strand of CAUYLG010063935.1, from coordinate 129,026 downwards.
GGAACCTGCGGGGCCGCGGGCGACAGGGCGCAGCCAATGGAGGCGTGAGGCCGGGCGCAGCCGCGTGTTCATTGGCTGCTGGCGCCGGGGCCGCGCGGAGGTGCGGCTGGCACCACTCTAGGTTATTGTGAGCGCCCGTGCCAGCGGCGCGGGACAGGGCCCCGAGGCGGAGTAAGGGCGCCTTTTCCAGCAGCGCGGCTATTCCAGGAGGACTGGTTGCACTGGTCAGGCTGCAACTCACGTGCCTTCCTCCAGCAACTGTCTACTCAAAAACAACCTTCTCCATACTTTTTTTTAAAAAAACTGTGATCTAATATTCTTAACATAAAATTTACCATCTTATTTTTAGACTACTGTTCAGTAATGTTACATACGTTTGTGTGCATGTTAAATTGATTTAAATTAAATTCACATTGTTGTGCAACCAATCTCCAGAACGCTTTTCAACTTGCAACCCTGAAACTCCACCCATGAAACAACTCCCCGCTTCCCCTCCCCCAGCTCTTAGAATTCACCCTTCTGTTCTGTCTCTAGGAATTTGTTCTACTCTAGGTCCCTCATGTAAGTAAGAATCATACAGCACTTGTCTTTTAGTGACTGGCTTCTTTCATTTAGCCTACTGTCTTCAAGGTTTATCCATGTTGTAGCATGTATCAGAAATTTTTTCCTTTTCAAGGCTGAATAATATTCCAGTATATGGATATACCACATTTTGTTTATCCATTGATTCGTGGATGGACGTTTGGGGTGCTTTTGGCTGTTGTGAATTATGCTGCTATGAACATGAGTGTAACATGTTTTTCTTTCCTTAAAATACATGATTTCCTGCAGGTTCAGATCGCTGAATTTCTGGACCAAATGACAAGTAGTATTAGGATGGTTCCTCCCTGCCACTCCCAACACCCTTCCCCATCCCTCTGATTGAAAGGTCTTTTGGGACAAAGGAGCCTTTGGGTCGGGTTTGTCTTCTCCCCCAAAGGGGTGATCTGTCAGCAGCTTGACTCTTGCTTAAGCAAAAGTCACTCAGAAATTGGCCTCTTATTAGAAACAAAACAAAACACCCACATAGTCCTATTGGTTGAGGGTGGGAATGAATCATTTTCTTTGCCAAATAAAATAGCATTACTTGGTGGCTATGGACATTTTCTGACCCCAGCACCAATGCCTGCTACTACAACTTGTCAATGTCCTGGGGAAGAGGGCCTTTTGGCATCTAAACCTCAACCATCCAATATGCCTATTTGAATGCAAATGAATGAAAATAAAGTTAAGTTAAAATTGAGTTCTCTAGTTGCACTAGCATTACTTCAAGTTCATAGTCCTCACAGGTGCTAGTGGCTGTCTACTGAATAGCACAGATATAGAACATTTCCGTCTTCACAGAAAATCCTACAGGACAGTGCTGAGCTACAGTGTGACAGAAGGAAAATGAGCCTCCTTCACCCTGGGGCTCTTTGGTGTGAAAAGAGAGATGCAATTGAATGGCCTGTCCATTTCCACCAGCGGAGCTGATCTCTGCTCTAGGAGCCGTGGCTGTGCTTGCTGGTTTCAGGGCTGCTTTGTTCTGGTTTTCTTCCACCAATATTTACCACATGCGTTCACTCTGATCTCTGTTTCTGACCCCCAGCTCTGCCTGTAGCGTCCTGCCCATGCCTCGGGTTCAGCTTTCTTCTGGAAGCCTTGGTGATTTCTCCTCTTCCTCCTTTCTTGACTCTTGGCAAACAATTGATAGCATTTCTTCATAGTCTAGACTGTGTTATGTGGATACCATCTCTGCATTCGGCTCTGATTGCTTTAGGGTAGGGACCACCTGTTCATTTCTGCATCCTCCCAAAGCCTAGCACAGTGCTTGACACTTACTGTGTGTCCTGGACATCTCTAAGGATGGCCTGAAATCTCCATTAGCTCAGAGACTTATCCCTTAAATGCACAAACTCCTGACAATGCTCTAACCCAAGCATTTTCCTAATGGTTTTTATAGAGCGGGAAGAAACCCAGCAGGACCCTCTGCCTCTCAGAGGAGTCTGGCCTGACATGGTGCTGGGGGCCTCACTTTAGGAGAGAGAGGGAAGCCTTGGCAGGAAGGAGACGGGTTCTTAAGCAGAACCATACTGAGCAGGAACGAAAGAGAGAGACCAAGAGAATAGCCTTGAAAGTTTCAAGCAATTAAGTCTAACACCTCACTAGTCATTTTGCCTTCTGTTAAAACAGCTTGCTTTCAAATCAGTTTTATAGACACTTTTACATTTGGTTCTCATGGGACCCCTGTGAGCTGCGTCTTTTTGATCCCTTGCTGTTCATGATAAAACAGAGGCTCCCGGAAGGCAGTAGACGGCTGTGCCTTCAGACAGATCAGGCAGAGCTGCCCTATCAAGGACTGGCTTCCTGAATTCCCTCCAGCAGAACCAGACTTCCAGGAAGCCCAAGAAGGGGGTGTGATGGGGTGGGTTGGGGACTGGGTGTAGGAATGGAGGGGCCAGCCTAGACTATGCCAATATTGATGAGTTGGTGGCTTCCAGCCATGTTCCCCAAGAGAGTGTCCCCAGAATCCTGCCACCATAAACCCTGCTGCAGCCTCTTTGGCAGTGCCCATTCTCACTGTCAGGACCCTCTGTCCTGTAGCTGAGGTGCCAGATTGGGGCAGGCCCTAGTGACCTCCCCCTCCAGCTTCCTCCTCTGCCCACAGCCTAGGTGGGGCCCCTAGGGCCTTACCCTGCTATCAGGAAGAGGAAGTGAATGGGGGAGACAAAATCTAAAGGCTTGGCCAGAGTTGCCTAACTTGTACCCTCCCCATTTCCCACCCACAGGAAGGGGCACTCAGGAATCAAAGAGATGGAAACACACATGCTGCTTTTGCCCCCAGAAGCACCGCTCTTTCCTGTGGGTGTCCCTGAGGGTTTTTTTAGACCCAAGTCTCACCTCATCTCCTTCTTGGAAAACTCTCTCCCTCAGCCAAGGATACTATCAACTGGACATGTTGTGTGTTTCAGTCTCTTGGTAGAGGGACCCAGAAGAGGGTTCTGGGTGGCCATCCAGCTCTAGCCTGGGCATGGGATTTGGGGCTGGTTGGAGCTGGCGACTTGGACGGTCCCTTGTGCTGGGCTCAAGCAGCGGCATGCAAAGCGTGACAGCTGGCAAGGGCCAGCCAGTTACTGTGGCCGCTGGCACGGGCCCCAGGGACTGTCTCAAGGGGAGGCAGCTGCTGCGGCCTCCCACATTGAGGACATGCTTGGGGAGCAACTTGTGTCCACCATAACAACCGCTCTTGTCTTTGCCTAGAGGGGCTTGTGTGTGTGTGTGTGTTGGTGATTCCTTTCACTCTGCAGAGGTGTGTGCATCAGATTTCCTTTTCCTTGTGTAGAAACCTAGTGTCTCCTGCCCATTCCTCCATCCCTGCCACCTACTCTTGCTTTGGGTCAAAAAGCTTGGACCTTGGAAATGGCAGACACTGAAGACTCAGAGCCTCAGTGATGTGTGAGTGTATTTCGGATGTAGCACCATCCCTGTCCTCTGTAAGAACAGAGATGGGCTGTACTGCTGCAAAGCCCCTGCTGTCCTGTGTGATACTGTCCTCTTGCAGAAGGCCAGCTGAGTGCAAACAGTTAGCTGCTAAAATGTGCTGCTTAACTGGCTAGAGCTTAGACCTCTAATGGAATAATGAAGTTCACTTTTTAAAAGTGCTGCTTACTACTAAGAAGGTCAATATTTTTTGGAAAGTTTAAATTACCCAGTCGTTGTTGATATTCACACTGTCTCTAGAAGTGTTGTCCAATGTTTTCCTATAGCAAGTCCCCCCATCCCATTCAAATATAACTCTTCCTGGAACACAAAGGTCAGGGAAGGAGCTGCAGAGAGAGCAGCCCTTAGCTTTGTTCTAGATTTCTCCCTTCTGGATAGAGGAGAGTAGTAATAGAGAAAATGCGAAGGAGGAGATGGACCACCCTTTGGTAGTTGTTCTGGACAGGGAGGAACTTCTTAGGGATGCTTGATCCCATCTCATCTGGGACCAGCTGGCCAGAGTTGAAGTCACACTTAGAAACAGTTCAGGTTAAATAAAGATTCCTGCTGGGAAAATGTGAAAGAAGATGAGTTTTGTTTACTTTTGACAGAGAATACAAGTTGAACAAGTTGTTGTAAACGGACGCAGTGTTGATTGTTACTTACAATGTTGTGTGAATGCAATGTAGTCGTCACAGTTGTCTTGATTCACAGTGTGGAAGGACACAGGCAGTAATACAGTGTTCTTGGTTCTGATGACAACACTCAAGATTATTGAACGCCATGGTTTGTGTTTTGCAAATAGTATAAGAAGGTGTATTTAATTTTTAATAAATGTCATTTTGCCCTAATGAAGTTTACTACTTAAGGTTATTTCTGAGCCTAAATTTGTCCTGTGACATTTGTGTGTGTGTGTGTGTGTGTGTGTGTGTGTGTGTGTAAAAGTTAAGAGAAAAAAATAGGAAAGAAATTATCATCTGTGTATTTTGGAGGGTTCCTTTTAATTTAAAATCTTTTTTCTCTCTTTTTTTTTCTGAAACAGTCTCACTCTGTCGCCCAGGCTGGAGTGCAGTGATGCAATCTCAGCTCACTCAACCCCCACCTCCCAGGTTCAAACGATTCTTGTGCCTCAGCCTTCCGAGTAGCTGGGATTACAGGCGTGCGCCACCACACCCAGCTAATTTTTTGTATTTTTAGTACAGACAGGGTTTCACCCTGTTGGCCAGGGTGGTCTCAAACTCCTGACCTCAAGTGATCTGCCTGCCTTGGCCTCCCAAAGCGCTGGGATTACAGGTGTGAGCCACCACTCTCAGCCTAATGAAAAATCTGGATACAGCGTTTGGTGACATAGCTCAAACAGATGGGCATGCCCGCTCTCCCCACACAACACATGCACACTCAGAGTGACCTAACAGACGTGGAAATTTCCACCACTTCTGTGAGCACCAAACAATAAAATTCTACCCACTGCTAGGGCTCATTAACATGCGTTTTAATATCTCTTACTGTTTATGGGAAAAGAACTATTCTTTGCAAGAAGTTTCACATAAGTATTGTGAAATGCACTCTAAAAGAGAAGTGCATCGTTTGCTTTATAGATGTTCAGAGATAGTTTCTGCCACATCAAAACTTGAAAGCAGGTTGGTGGGTTCGAGGCAGAGAAAGGGAGTATAACTGACAGAGGTGCTCGGAGGGAGTGTGAGAAGAATAACTGTGATGAAGATATGGATATTAGCGCGTGCAACTTGCTGTCTGAAGGGCTGGTTTGAGGCAGAACAAAAATATCCTCTGAGCCTCCCTGAAGGTAGTAGCTGAAGCCAAATGTTTCCAAGGCTTACACTGATACAATAAAAAGAGACAATTTGCTTGGAAGGCTGTGGCTAATTTATAACACAATGTCCAATGTCATGGTTAGTTTTGTTGCAAAAATTTGGCAGTTTAACCCAGAGTCTCAGGCAGCCTGAAAAGATGCGAACGGTTCTGGCTACAGCATCTCTGCCTTGCTGGATGTTCCGAATGGTTCAAACAAGCCCTTTCATAGAGACGCAGGGCCAAGTGCGCTCAAAGGAATGAAGGAAACAAAGGTGGCTCTGAAGTCATTTCCCCGCACTGGGTCCAGCCATCCGGTTTCACTCCTTCCCCATTGAACCGGCAGAATGCAACAGGAAGAGCGAGGATGAAAGAGAACAAACAGGCCGATGTGTTTGGGGAGAGAATGGAAAGAGGCCGGGGCGCTGAGCTGCTAAACTTTTTCATTCTAGGTTTTTCAGAAAGGAGTGAATGATGAATTATAGAAACCTGAAAGGTAATAAAATATGGGTCACTGAAGCGCTGAAGCCAAGTTCCTAAAACACCTGCAGAGGCAGAAGGTTCTGGAAGTCAGTGCGGCCCCACAGTCACCAGGGCAGACACCCTACCCGAGACACAGAAGGGAACTGTTCACAAGCTCACCTGTTGTTTTCCCGTTGGCTCCCAGTCCTTCCCCGTCTGTAAGAGCTGGAGGCTGGATCTGACTCCAGATTAGACCACCAGGGGAAAAAGAAAGGCCGTGTGAAGACTTCCCAGGGAGCAGTTAAGGAAACCGGGAGCTCCAAGGCTGCCGACTTTTTCTCTCAGAGGCGCTCTGACCTGGAAATATTAACTCGGTGGTGAGGACTATCTGAGTTAAACATGCAAATCTTCTCCCCTGCAATATTCTAAGGCTTTTCTTTTCCTTTGCTCAAACGCATGGCCTATTTATATCATACAAAGAAGAGTCCTGATCCCTGGATTGGGGATGAGAACAGCTCTACTCATCTGAGCCTCAGTTTCCTCATTTCTAAAGCGGAGGTAATAGTATTTATCTCCTAGGGTTGTTGTAAAGTTGAGAAGGAAATGTAAGAGAGGGCCAGGTGCGGTGGCTCATGCCTGTAATCCTAGCACTTTGGGAAGCTGAGGTGGGTGGATTGCTTGAGGTCAGGGGTTTGAGACCAGCCTGGGCAACATGGCGAAAACCCATCTATAGGAAAAATACAAAAATCAACTGGGCATGGTGGTGCGCACCTGTTGTCCCAGCTACTTGTGAGGCAGGGGTGGGAGGATTGCTGGAGCCCAGGAGGTTAAGGATGCAGTGAGTCATGATCATACCACTGCACTCCAGCCTGGGCAACAGAGTGAGACCCTGTCTAGAGAGAAAGAGAGAGAGAGAGAGAGAGAGAGAGAGAGAGAAGGAAAAGAAAGAAATATAAGTGAGATGTCCCGCCCAGAGCCTGGCACATAGCAGTATCTCAGTAAAATGATAACAGTAGCTAATGTTTATTGAGTACTTGCGATATGCCAGGTACCACAGCTAATACAACCTCTGAGCCTGACTCCTCCCACATATTTGAGTGTGGGCTCTGTGGCGAGACCCTCGGGTCTCCAGCTCAGCCCTGTCACTTACTTCATTTCTGGTTTCCACTCAGACTAAAGCCGTGTCCCGGTTCTGTTTGTGTAAGTGCATGCCTTCTCTGCATCCAGCTTATACAGTTTCCAGCCCCATCTGTCCCTGGGCTCGCTGAATACCCGTGTTCCACTCATATGACCCTGTTTCAGGGAAGCTGTCCTGGACAAACTAAACCAAAATCCAGCAATGACTTGCTAAAGAAATTGTAGTGATGGGAGCTCAGTGTGATCCTAGACACCCTTGGAGAACGAGCTGTCACGCCAGCTTTGAGGCTGGACTATCTGGGTTGGAGTCCTGGTTGCCTCACTTATTAACTGTGTGACTTGGGAGAAGATGCTTATTTGTCAGTCCCTCAGTTTCCTTTATCTGCAAAACAAGAGTGAAAATGGAATTTATCTCTTAGGAGGGTGGTGATTGAGTGTGGTGATATCTGCAAGGCACCAAGAACGTGAGTACAGTGTTAGCTGTCATGATCATCTTACCAAGCCTTGTTGTGAGTTGATTGCGTCCCCCAAGTTCATGTTGAAGTCCTAACCCCTAGGACCTCAGAATGTGACCTTACTTGGAAATAGGGTCATTGCAGAGGTGATTAGTTAAGATGAGGTCACTAGGGTAGGCTTCTAATGCAACATAACTGGTGTCCTTATCAAAGGGAGAATTTGAACACAGACATGCGCACAGGGAGAACTCCATGTGAAGATGAAGGCAGAGATTGGGGTGACACTGAGATCAGGGTGACCCTGCAAGTCAAGGAAGCTCAAAGATCGCCAGCAACCCCCAGACGCTGAGGAGGGCGTGGAACAGAACCTCCCTTGTAGCCTCAGAGGAACTCACCCTGCCGATGCCTTGATCTTGGACTCCTGGGCTCCAGAACTGAGAGGCAGGATGTTTCTGTTGTTAAACCACCCAGTCTGTGGTACTTTGTTGATGTCAGCCCTGGAAAACAGATACAGCCTCTGAGCCTCACACCTCCTATGTGGTAGAGCACGGGTCTGCAGTGAGCCCCTTAGCCCTGCCACTTCCAAGTTTATGAACTTGGGGGAGTGACTTACCCCCTATATGCCTGACTTAATTCATCTGTAAAGGAAGCTCATAATGACATCTAACTCACAAGGGATTTTTAAAGCAAGGATCCGATAGGTTTCTGGCTCACCATCATGTTCACTGTTCTGTGTAGTTTGGTGATTTCTGGGGACCTGGAGTCTTAAGGCAGAACTATGCTCTGAGTTAGATTACTTGGGGGTCTTGTTCAAGTGCAGATTCTCATTCAAGGGGTTTGAGTAGGGGCGGAGATTCTGTTTTTCTTTCCTTTTTTCTCTTTTGGAGACGGGGTCTTGCTGTGTTGCCCAGGTGGGAGTGCCATGACTATTCATAGGTACGTTCATAGCTCACTGCAGCCTCAAACTCCTAGGCTCAAGTGATCCTCCTGCCTCAGCCTCCTGAATAGCGTGGGACCATCGGTGCACCACACAACACCTGGGATATTTTTAATAAGCTCCCAGGTGAAGCTGATGCCAGTCAGAGGACCACATTTGAAGTAGTGGGTAGTGAGGGCCAAGATGACCTCAGCAGGTCCCATCAGGGATCATGAGACTGAATCTGAATTTTACAAGAAACCTTCTTTCCATATCCATGTCACTTAGGCACACAAGTATTTGATGGAGTTCTCAACCATGCTTAAAGAGCAAAGTCGGCTTTGGAGAAAATGATGAGGAGATGACCAGGGGCGGATGCCCTACATCTCGGGCCAGCTGCACATTGGTGAGGGGGGCATTATGAGAGGAGCCTGAGATCTCAGATTGGTCCTGCCCCTGGGAGAGGGAGTGGATTGATGACATGTGGCAGGTGCATGATGACGTGGAAGAGGGCAGGGTGAAGAAGCCATGTGCCGGGAACATGGGCCAAGCCCATTCTTCTGTCTGACCTTGGCTCCAACTGTTCCTTCTGTCTGAAGCCTCCACCCAGGCCTTCTCAATGTTGAGATCTTAATGAAAATGTGAGCCCCCAAAGAGACCTTCTCAGACCACCCAAGCCAGTGGCCCCCCTCCCAGTCAGTTACTCTGGCAACTCCTCCCTGCTTTATTTTCCTGTTGGGACTCAGCAGCCGCGAAAGCCACCTCGGCACCGACTTGCCTACTTGTTTGTATGTGGCTGTCCCTTTTGCTCTAGAGGCTTCCATGAAAGGCCTGTTCTCAGCTGGATCCCCAGTGCTTGGACAGGGCTGGTCCCTGAGTAGCTGCTTAATAAAGATTTGGACAAACGAGTGAAGAGGAAGAATCCAGATTGATTGATCAGAGTTCCCTGACCCATTCAGGGGACTTTGGTCAGTCATCTGCTATGGTGTAGAGCCCTGTTCCAGGCCCTTGGAGAAAGTGTGGCCTCCCTGCCTTCTAATCATTTATAATCTGTCTGGGGATATGAAGGATGCCTAGGTGAATGTCTGCCTAGCAATAGCAGGTTAACAAGAAGGGCCAAACAGTGGTATGGACGAGGGGTGAAGCCTCTGTGTTAGAGCTGAGGGAGGTCATCAGAGCTGCTGTAGACCTGAGCACACATATGCACTAGTAGATCTTATTAAAATGCAAAGTCTGGAGTCTGGTTCAGTGGGTTGGGGTGGAGCCCGAGTTTCTTCATTTTGATAAAGTACCCAGGTGGTACTGATGCTTTGGTCTGAGGACCACAGTTTGGAGGACAGCAAGGCTTTACTTTTGAGGGTTGGATGAAGGAGAGGTTGCTGGCGGTTGAAGTGTCTTGGGTGGGGGGTTGATAAGCAGAAGCAATGGGTAGGTTGGGGGGTTGAGAAAGGGACAGGCAGACAGGCGGAGTCATGAGGCGATGGACAGACCATTATGTATGGACTAGAGAGTGGGAACAGGAGGGAAGGACAAGCGAGGAGGCTGGGGGAAAGGAAGGCGTAAAACGGAAAATTCCCCAGCCACAGCCACTGTGATCTATACCCTCCATGCAGTCTTCTGTTTTTAAAAGCAGTTTCTAGAAGGATTGAGACACTGATGCATTGTCTTCCTCTGGTCCGTCAATCAGTCAGAATGTGTTTTCAGAAATGTTGCAACCTGAGATTGCCCAATAGCTGCTGGGCAGGGGCAGAGTGAGCTCAGCAAAAGAGGCTGCTTTGAAGTCCAGGTTGGTGGGTGCACGCTCTGCAGCAGAGGTCTGTGGTCACCCCTAACCAGCTGTGATGGAGATGTTCCCTGTAGAGGAATAGCCCCATATTTATTTTTTGCAAACCACTTTTACATCTGTTGTCTCATTTTAGCCTTACGGAATCCCTGTGGGATTGGGCAGACAACTGTTTATTTTGCAGATGAGGAAGCTGAGGCCAGCCCAGTAACACTTGATGCAGAGCCCAGGCTAAGACTGACAGGAAAGAATTGTTCTCTGAGTCTCTCATGCTGTGCCTCTTGCGTCGGTGCTCATACATGTTAACGTGCAGGATTGGACAACCGTAGTTCTTTGATCAGAAAAGCCTTCCTGGAAGGTTTGCAGAATGATGATCTCTTGACACCAGAGTTTTCTTGCCAGGATGGGATGCAGTCCAGCCTTATGGTGCTAGAATATTCTAGAATCTCCCCAGGGTGGGCTTGGCCTCCCATCAACTCCCTCCGATGGGAGGGAAGGCGGTGCAGCTGTGGCAATTGGCACTGCTTCCCACATTGCATGGAGACTAAGGTCAGAGTCAATTTCATGCTCCTTCCTCCCCTATTATGACCTTCATTATCCTGGCGCACGGCAGCTGCTTGCCTCCAAAGGAGGAGACAGGAAGTATTATATCACTATTAATAACATTTAAGAAAAGCAATAACACCATTATTAAATCCTGTGATTCTTCTCAATTTGAGTGGTAGATGCTTTTAAATTCTGCAGAGTGTTTAGGGCAAGTTTTTCTTTGCTTTACCCAGACCGGGGACTTGCCTGCATTGTTAGACTCTTGCCAACAGAGCAGGATTCATGTGCCCTTTATCAAAGGGAAGAACTGAGGTGGCTGTCACTCTTCAGGTCTGCAATTCGGCTGTGCTGAGAGTATCAGAAATCAGTATTAGCCTGGATTAAAACCGTACCTCTGCCAAGGACAGGAGCTTCCTGGTGCCCCTGCCCTGGGCTGGGCTCCAGCTGGCTGGGCTGCCCATCACTGGCTGCTTCTTGGTTTTGTCTGTTCCAGGCCCTGCCTGCTCTGAGCTGGTGGAACCCTCTGGGGTACGGGGGATCGCTGCTGCAGGAGAGGCTCGCCAGGATGCTCTTGGGATACAGCTTTTCTCTGTTACTCCCCGGCTCTGCCTTTATGCTGCTTCCCAGCCTCTCTGCAGTAGTGAGGGTTCAGGATACCTTCACAAGCCTCCAGAGGTTAATACTGTAAAGAACACACTCAACAGACAACCCCAACTCCCCATTCACTGCTCCTCTTCTCCAGCATCCACTACCCGTGTTAAGTTTTGCTCTCTTTCTACCCTTTTGCCTTTCCAGTCTCTCTGGCTCCTCCCTGATGATTGCATATATTCATTCAGCACAATCCCGGCCCCAGCCCCCGGAACCATCTCCCTGTTCTCCAGGTAGCAGAACTCACCCTCTTCCAAAGATGCATTTTTAACTTAGCATCTTAAGATGTATTTGTAACTTAGCATCTTAGCATTAAAGAGAATGATACTCTTGCAACTTATCATTTGCTTCCAGTCAAAAGCACTGCTTTTTCTAAGAGGACTTCTGGGGAATGAGTTCTCTCTGTCTCATTACATTAATAATAGATGCTGTCTACTACCCAGAGAAAGGGAGGCATCGTGAGTTGACAACAGCTCACATTGTGCCCACTCTGTAGGCCCTTCGGATGTTCACACTCAGCCTCCTCCCCTGGCCTCCCCCAGCACGGTACTGCAGAGGGGTTCTCCGCCCTGGCCAAGAACTCCTGGGCAGGCCTCTGAGCCCACCCATTTCCCACACTGCTCCCTGTTCTCACCCTTCCTGCTCTCTTGTTCTGGAAGCCATATGGATGTTGCAAATATCCCTGATGCTGAGGCTATGCCATGGCTGCATGTCTGTAGAAGGCTGTGTGCCCAGTAGGGAATTCACTGATCATCCAGATTATGGCCTGATAGTGGATACCTGGTGCCTTCTGTTCTCTGTGGTCATGGCCGGAATCAGAGCTGCCCCTGGATGCTCTTACTCGGTCACCTGCCCTGGGCCTGCACTGCAGAGGGCCCACCAGAGCCTTGACTGGCTGTGCCCCTTTCCATAGGTGAGGAGTAGTCCATCCAGAACTTGCACCTGCATGAGGCCTGCAGCACAAGACAGAGCTGGGGGTGTAGAGAGGAAAGGGACGGGATATGGGCCACGGGGCCTTAGTTCTGGTCTTTCTCGTGGGTCTCACAATATTCAGAGTAGCCTCATTTGACCCTTCAGTTTTTACTTTCTTCTAAATAAATGACCAATATCCAAGCTTCCTCCAATACACATAGGGGGAGACCACTGCGACCTCCACTCCAAACAAAGTGTAAATCAGACAGATTGTCTGTTCTCTCTCTCGAAAGCCTTGGTAGCTTTCTAACACATGGAGAATCAAATCCAAGGGCCCAAAAGATTCTACCCAACCTGATCCCTGAGCTTTTTAGGTTTTTGGAAGCAGTGGTCATATTAGAAGTCAGACTGTCTTGCTTAGGGCTACATCAAGAGACAGAGAGTATGAGAGAGAGAGAGACAGAGAGACAGAGAGAGAGACAGAGAGACAGAGAGAGAGACAGAGAGAGACCCTAAGACTACACAGGAATGGGGGAGGTCTGTCTGCCTCTCAGACTCCCTGTCCTGCCCTCTCCACCTCTGCTCCCAGCCCGAGCCCTGCAGTTACCTTGCTCCAACTGCACAGGCCCCATGGACCTTTCTGCAACACCCCCGCCTCGTTCCTGCCTCTGCACCATTGCTCTTGCAGTTTTCTACCCACGGAGCACCTGTCCTGCAGAGCCTCAGGGTATTCACACTTCTCCAGGTTTCTCCTCCAAAGTCATCTTATCTGAGCTCCTTCCCTGCCCCAGTACCCATGTAGTCACCATCCTTTTCCCTGTAAGCTTTGTTTTCTTTCCAGCCTAAAATTATGTTATAAATATTTTTGTCCCTAGTGCCTGGGACATATAAAGTCCTGGATAAGTACTTGTCAAATGAATGAAAATCCAGCCATCAGGTTTCTTAATTACCTTCCGTCTGTTTGGCTGCATAAAGAAAAATCTCTGCCACACGTCTTTATGTTTTATTTTTCATAGAGATGGGGTCTCACTACGTTGCCTAGGCTAGTCTTGAACTCCTGGCCTCAAGTGATCTTCCAGCCTCAGCTTCCCAAAGTGCTAGGATTATAGGCATGAGCCACCATGCTTGACCAACAACATATCTTTTATAGAGGCGTCTGTGACCTTGGGGAAACAAACATCCACAGTGGACATAACAGACTCCGATACCCCACCCAACACCTCCTGTTTATCTTTTTCCATTTGAGGGGAATCCTGTCCACCATTGTCTTTTTGGGGTTACTGCACAGCCGCAGACAGACAGTGCTTGTGTGCAGCCAGCCTCCATTTATCACCAGATGCCGGATCCCGAGGGAGCTCAACTCCAGCCTGCTGCACAAAGGCGGTCAGATCCTCCGTTCTCCTCTTCTAGATGTGCACAGGTCCCCACTAAGCGTCCGTGAAGACCAGGCAGCCTCTGGTTTCTCATGTTGTACTTCCCCCTGAAGCTGTTATCAGCCTTGAGCAATTGCTTATATGCTGCAAACTGCTTTTGTTCACATTTTCACAGGGGGAATTTTCCATCCTTGGCTAGATGGTGCCATCCATGTTCATCCATTGCCCATTCTGTCATTCTGTTCTTGTGCCTAAGAGATTTGTGGCTGAGAATAATTGCCCTGGGGAAATGGCAGACCCAGCCTCTCCTGTGCTATCCTGCAGGTAGCACCACTCAAAGATGGGGACTTATCTGCTCAGCCCTTGCAGGGTGAAGGTGGAAGGAGTGAGCTCCTAAGGTAGCTGGCTTCCAAAGACAGTCCCCTCTGCAGCACGCCTCCAGCACGCATGACTATGTAACTCCCTTCCAAATTCAATCTGGGCTGGCTGTGTGACACACTTTAGTTAACAGAATGTAATAGAAGTGAAGTTATGCCTGTTCTGGGCCTGAACCTTAAGGAAGTCTGGCAGCCTTCACTTTTGTGTTTTTGGAAGCCAGCTGCCATTTTAGAAGCACAGCCAGAGGGGCCACATGGAGAGAGGGAGAGATGCCCTGAGTCTACATGGAGAGAGAGAAAAGGAACCCAAAACCTTAGATCTTAACCCAAGACCCTGTGAGCCCCCACCAAGCAGATCTAGCCAACCCCCTCCATTCAAGCCGTCTGTGCCAATTATTAAGTGGTGACCCTGGCTGATCCTAGCTGAGGCACCAGACATGGGAGGGAAGAAGCCATCGTGGATGTTCCGGACCCACACATGGAGCAGAGGGGAGTCATCCCCACGATACTCTCTCCAGACTCCCCACCCTCAGGGTATGAGAAATCATGAAGTGGTGGTCCTAAGTCACTAAGTTTGGATGTAGTTTGCTCTGCCACAATATAGAATTGAAACAGCCCCCAATCCTTGTGTGTGGATGACACATACCTGCATTTCCTAACTGTAAAAATGTTTCCATGGGTCTGAATCCCCCCTCAACCACATAAAACAGGAAGAGCTCTCTGGCTCTTTGGGCAGGGGAAGTGGGTTTGATTAGGTGTATCTGTATTGGACATAGGCGTATCACATGGAGGTAAATGGTTGAGGAAGCTCCTTGTATTTTTTAAATTTTTTAACAAACATTTGCACTTAAGCTCTATGGCTATTTGAGACATCCAAGTAAATAAAAAGTTCAAAAAAATTATAATTTGGGAGGTGGGAGACGGAGGACCTTCAGGTGACTCTGAAATAACCTCATGCAGGGGGCATGCCCAGCTTCCGTTCTTGTGCCTAAGAGATTTGTAGAGTTATTTTGTTTTCACATCAGTGACGTTGACAGTGGCCAGTTGTCACCTTCATTAATAGTAAAGACGAAATATCTCTACAAATCTCTTAGACATTTGGAATATGCCTGAAAATAATATGTGGCAGTTTTTCAAGCTTCCCTGTTTTGGGCCTCAAGGCACAAATGAGACTGTGGAACAGTATGGAATAGTCTGGAATAATCTAGAACAGTATGGAACAGTGAAAGGGATGAGCCTAGTCCAGTGGCAGAAGCCATGGTCCTGGTCTTGGCTCTGCTATTTGACTCTGGGAATCTCTTGATCCCATGACCCTTGGAACAATATTAGAGTGATAATAACCTGACCTGCTGACCGCATAGACACCAAAGATTATGGAAAACTTTGATAGAAGCATTCAAAAGCAACTGCCTCCTTGAAAGGGGTTCATGTTCACCTCACAAATGGACCACCGAGTCCTCGTCAGACACTGGGGTTTGTCTTCCAGGCTAATAGTTTAATTTGGGAGAACCTTTCCAGCTGATACTTGTATTGACATTCCGTCTGTTTTCCTCTCTCCTACCACATGGCTATCTACAACTGATGGGGATGGGAAGAAGCAGCTCGTTGGAGTGCCCGTAGGCAGCCTTCTTAAATTGTTCCTATTGATCAATTCTGCCAGCTTATGGCCTGTGGGAGTGGAAAGAAGTGATACCTGGGAAAACTAATCATTCCTCTACCTCTCTTGACAGCTGTTTCCTGATTATTTATTCTCTGAAATAGCTTTGGATAAGAGGAAAATAAAGATTTGTTTTATTTTAATTTGTGTAAAACAAGTTCCCATTTCTAGGTCCACCATGTGACCAATGCATTTCTGCCTAAGGAAGATAGCTAGTAAAAATAACCTCTTTTTTTTTTTTTTTTTTTTTTAATTGAGACAGAGTCTCACTCTGTTGCCCAGGCTGGAGTGCAGTGGCACAATCTCGGCTCACTGCAACCTCTGCCTCCTGGATTCAAGTAGTTCTTCTGCCTCAACCTCCCAAGTAGCTGGGACTACAGGCGTGGGCCACCATACTCGGCTAATTTTTGTATTATTAGTAGAGATGGGGTTTCACTATATTGGCCAGGCTGATCTCACTCAAATTCCACCAGAGGAGCCCCTATGTAACAGAAGACAAAAATAGAGAGAGAGGGCCTCTCTCTGTTTGAAAGTGGTTTAATCTTGCAGTGATCTTAGGGGCTGGGGTTGATAATTTGGCCAGGGTACCTAATATATCTCCAGTCTGGGTGGGGAGTTACAGTAAGTGGTGCTTTTGTATTCCATCCGTTAAAAAAAGGAAGAAAAATATCTTGGGAATAAGATATGTTGGAATTCTACACCTCTCCCCCAGTACCTCGGAATGTGACTGTATTTGGAAGTAGGATCTTTAGGGGTAATCAAGTTAAAATTATTTCATTAGTGTAGGCCCTAATCCATTGTGACTGGTGTCCTTTGGCAAAGGGGAAATTTGGACACAGAGACAGACATGTATGGAGGGAAGATGACGTGAAGACTCAGGGAGAAGGCAGCCCTCTAGAAGCCAAGAAGAGGGGCCTGGGACAGATCCTTCCCTCACGGAAGGAACCAATTCAATTGACAGCTTGATTTTATGCTTCTGGCTTCCAGAACTGTGTGCCAATAAACGGCTGTTGCTTAAACGACCCAGTTTGCTATACTTTGTTATGGCAGCCTGAACTAACGAATACACATTTCCCTAGAGGGGAAAGAAGTCAGGGAGAATTCCTGATCAAAACAGGTTTTCAGCTGAAAGAAGTTGGACTTGGTTCTGAGAAGAGGGTGGAGACACACTTATAAGGTGGGGTATAGAAGAGAATATTGGGGACCCAGGGACATTCTAGTCTTCATCGTCTGTTTTCATAGTTTGCCTTTTCCAAAAAGAAGGTGAGGACATGGTCCAGGACTTTTCCCCTCCACTACTTCCCCTCCACTACTATTCATTTGAAGGTATATTTAAAAATTGGAGCTATAACAATTTAAGTAGCTTTTAAAATTAGCCAGATCGGGTTTAGTTTAGCTTCTGGTTGCCTTCCCTCTGACAGTGTCGGGTGGCCTTCCTGTCTGAACCCACCTAAAAACGTGATCTGCTTTTCTACTCTTGCAGTTCACAACTCCTCAAATCCATTGTTCTTTGTGTTGGAAAATACAAAGTGTGCCCAGCCCTGCAGACCCAGATCTGCTCTGATCCTGAGGAGTGGAAAAGCCATTTCTGGCCTGGCAGTTGCAGGTGACAGTCCTAACCAGTCCGGGAGCAGATGAGAAGTTCATAGGCTGTTAATAAACTGGAACCAATCGGTGAATGCGGGTTGATTGTGCCGGGGCCGGCTGGGGCCACAGGTCCTTGGGAGAGCCCGCACTTGTGTTGCCTTTATCTGCATAGAGCAGGAGCATGAAAGCGCCGGCCGCTGTCGGTGTTTGTCACAGTGAATGGACATATGTCCCTCACACTAGCACGGGGAATATCTAATTAAGCTACACAATGATTGCTTATGCCCGGGGCTGTTACAAACAAGGCTCTGTCACTCTCCTTGGAGAACCACAAAATGGGAATTTGCTTTTAGTGCATGATAATGAATATATTCGAAATATATTAGAATTGATTTAGATCTCGCACTCTCACCCCTTAAAAAAAAAAGTAAACGAATGCTGTCTTCATAAAACATATTTTGTCCTTCTAAGTCCCACAGTGGAAGTGTGGTTGGGGGCGGGGGCGTGGGAAGGCTGTCGGTGAATGTCAGTGGGTTGATTATGGTGTTTGGTAGAACTTGCTTTCCTGTTTTTGTTTTTGTTTTTTTTAGAGAAGGAGTTTCATTCTTGTTGCCCAGGCTGGAGTGCA
This sequence comes from Cacajao melanocephalus, assembly GCA_963573385.1. Taxonomy (NCBI): domain Eukaryota; kingdom Metazoa; phylum Chordata; class Mammalia; order Primates; family Pitheciidae; genus Cacajao; species Cacajao melanocephalus. Next base: position 111,238 of record CAUYLG010063935.1, on the reverse strand, counting down.
ATGGGGCTATCTCGGCTCACTGCAATCTCCACCTCCCAGGTTCAAGAGATTCTCCTGCCTCAGCCTCCCGAGTAGCTGGGATTACAGGCATGCGCTACAATGCTCAGATAATTTTGTATTTTTAGTAGAGACAGTGTTTTTCCATGTTGATTAGGCTGGTCTTGAACTCCCCACCTCAGGTGATCCGCCCACCTTAGCCTCCCAAAGTTCTAGGATTACAGGCGTGAGCCACTGCGCCCAGCCTCTTGTTGTTTTTAATGAATGGGATAGGATTTTTGTGCCAGAAATTTATTTCACACATTAGCAGAGATGTTAGTGTATACGACGTGGGAGCCTCCATGTTTAAGAGTTGTAAGGAGTAAAGATGCTTTTCTTGTGTTGGCCTTCCCTTTCCTTCTCTTCCCTTCCTTAGGCCTAGGAGGGACTCAAAGGACAATTTATTTAGGTTGATGCAAAAGTGATTGCAGTTTAGGCTGAGTGTGGTGGCTCATGCCTGTAATCCCAACACTTTGGGAAACTGACGCCGGTGGATCACTTGAGGTCAGGAGTTTGAGAGACCAGCCTGGCCAACATGGTGAAACCCTGTCTCTACTAAAAATGCAAAAACTAGCTGGGTGTGGTGGCGGGCGCCTGTAGCCCCAGCTACTCGGGAAGCTGAGGCAGGAGAATCGTTTGAGCCCAGGAAGCAGAGGTTGCAGTGAGCCGAGATGGTGCCACTGCACTCCAGTCTGGGCAACAGAGTGAGACTCCATCTCAAAACAAAACGAAACAAAAAAAAAGTAATTGCAGTTTATCGGTAAAAACTACAATTATTTTTGCACGACCTAAATAAGTTACTTTAAATCTGAATCATTTTAGCACATTGGACTGAAGTACTGAATCCTGTTTAAGACTTATGTTGCTCCTTTAAGATGAACGGCAATTTTTGACAGGAAAAAATATGATTTTGGGTTAGGACCTAAGAAGTGAGTTTTTCCTGCCTCCCACAGTTATGACCAGGAAAAAACTGTGGCTCCAGCTGTGGAAGTGGGGACTGTGTGAAGAGTCATGGCTGGGATATGGAAAACTGTGGGAACCTCCTCAAGGAGTCTTTCATTACCAAGAGCAAAACCAGTTACATGATTTTTGAGCCTCAGTACAAAATGTAAATATGGGGCCCCCTTGTTTAAAAGTCAAGAAGGGCTAGGTTCAAGGGGTGGAGATTGCAGTGAGCCGAGATAGCCCCATTGCACTCCAGCCTGGGCAACAAGAATGAAACTCCTTCTCTAAAAAAAACAGGCGAGGTGGCTCATGCCTGTAATCCCAACACTTTGAGAGGCTAAGGCGGGCGAATCACCTGAGGTAGGGAGTTCAAGACCAGCCTGACCAACATAGTGAAACCATGTCTTTGCTAAAAATACAAAATTATCCAGGTGTGGTGGCCCATGCCTGTAATCCCAGCTACTCAGGAGGCTGAGGCAGGAGAATCCTTGAACCCAGGAGGTGGAGGTTGCAGTGAGCCAACGTTGTGCCATTGCACTCCAGCCTGGGCAACAAGAGCAAAACTGCGTCTCAAAAAAAAAAAAAAATGTCAGTAAGGGCTGACAGCAGAGCATTGACCAAAAGTCAAGGCTCTTCTAAGCCCCGGGCTCTAGGCCACTGACCTGATGGGTGGCGCACACCTAAAACTGGCCCTGGCCCTGCCCAGAGCCATTTTTCTGTATTCCATGAAAAGGGAGGAGGTGGCAAAGGACCATTTCAAGTCCTGATTTCTATATAGTCCATGATCCCAGAGTAGGTACTCAGTTGATGAGATGGAATGAATTGAAAAATGAACTTTGCATGGAACCTGTTCATCCTCACCAGGTGAATTTCAAGAATGAAGCAAGCTCACCCACTTAAAGTGTAGGACTGCCTCCTCTTCACCGCCACCCCGCCCAACCCCTGAAACTCTGCCAGAGACCATCAGTGCAGAGAACAAGCTCCTTTTAAGAGCTAGGCCTCTAGTAGGCCAGGCAGAGTTCTGAGAAGTAAAGAAAAGAAAATTTCGGCCATCTTCACAAAATAAGAAATAAAAGCCTCAATCAGCATTCACCCAAATGTTGGGATCCCTGGCTGTGATTGGCTTTTGCCTACAGAGCAGGTAGGGTCTGTGGCTCATCTGTCTCTCATTGGCTCCATTTCTATCACATATGCACAGACGAGGCAGCCTCAAATGTCCTGGCCCCTCTGCCTGGGACCCCTGGGCCACACCTCACCCCGTTGGCTCCTTTGTGCTGGGCCTGCTGCTGGGAAATGGGTCTTTCCTGGCACTGCCCACGAGCCAGTGTGCATAGGAAAATGGGCTTCTTTTCCTCAGGAGATGGCTATTGGAAAGACATGTCAGGTTTTGCAAAAATGGTGGTAAAACACACATACCTGAAATTTATGATCATAACCATTTTTAATTACAGTGACTGTTCAGGAGTGTCAACGATATTCATGCCATTGTACAGCATATCTCTAGAACATTTTCAGACCTGTTTTCTTTTTTTTTCCTTTTTGAGACACAGTCTTGCTCTGTCACCAGGTTAAAGTGCAGTGGCGCGGTCTCCGCTCACTGCAACCTCCGCCTCCCGGGTTCAAGTGGTTCCCCTGCCTCAACCTCCCGAGTAGCTGGGACTACAGGCATGCACCACCATGCCTGGCTAATTTTTTGTATTTTGGTAGAGACAGGTTTTACCATGTTGGCCAGGATGGTCTCAGTCTCTTGACCTTGTGATCCACACATCTCAGCCTCCCAAAGTGTTGGGATTACAGGCGTGAGCCACCGCGCCCGGCCACCTGTTGGGTTTTTAAGCCCCATCACCATGATCCCACACACCTTGGATTCCAGATATTCTATAGAAAGGAAGGACCCTTCAACATGGGAGGCACTGAATACTTGTGCATTAAATGAATAGAACCCAAAGAAGCTCTGTTCCTGAAGCCTCCCATATGACCAACCCAATTCTCTGGACCCAGACAGAGTTTGTGACATGTTTTTTCTTATCTCCTGATAACTGTTTATTTACAAAAAGACAAAAAAGTCTTTGCAGTCACTTGGATTCTTCTATCCACTTCTTGAGGTAGCTCCGATTTTGATTCCTAAATCATTTTTTCAATCTGTCGTGTTGGACCTTAATACATAAAAAGCCGTAGCAAACTCCCAGCCATCCCAGGGCTTCATACAGTGCCTGGTATCCAATAGGTGCTTCATATCTGATGAATGAATGAGTAATTGACAGGTTTTCAGTGTTAATGGGAAGCAAGGATGAAACACACATGAAATAAATGTGTGATCTCTGAACCACACTTAAGCCAGTGGCCTCAGCCCCTTGCCAGAGACCCTTGTCCTAGCAAAGCTGAAGGGATGTCAGGGCAAAGGGCATCAGTGCAGGGGACAGGGGACGTGCACAGGACCAAGTGGTCAGAGATCCCTGCCCAGGGAGGAATCATCTTTGGAACAAAAGACATGAAAATCTCTTTGGAAACAGAAAAGATGGGTATGGTCTGAGGGGGACCGAGATGGTGGGTGGAGCTGCTTGTTTAAAACAGTTGAGAGTTGGTCTTAACGATGTCTGCATGGGTGCAGTCAGATGACAGAGGAGCTGCACGGTCTTGCAGGAGAACATAGGAGTGGGATATTAGGAAATGATGGGAGGAGCAGGGAGCGGCATTCGAGGATTTAGGAATGCGATCCTGTTTTTCTGTTTTGGCTGAAACAGATCAGAATTTGCATGTTCACACACATCCTTTCAAAAATGGGAAAAGAACCTAGATGCATCTGCAAGGACCACCTAAGATGACAGACTGGCCTCTGGCAAGCCTTGAGGAGTGAGGTTTGGGTTAAGGGGTGAGATGGCAGCCCTTCTTTAGAGACAGCATCTCTGCAGCTGGGGCAGGTTCTCAGGCTGAGTCCAAAGGACCTGCAGGAAAAGGCAAAACTGTAACAGCGGATTTTTTTTTTTTGACCATCCCCTGCTTCACTAAGGACAAATGCTCCAATTCCAGGGTAGTGGAAGCAACTGCTGCTTTTTCTTCCAGATGAGTGGATTGTTAACAATGGAGCAGAGAAGCTGCCATGCACCATTACATCCTTCTGAACCCAGTTGAGGAGACAAGATGCAGCCAACAAAGGGTGTAGGGTGACCCTGCTTGCCTCTGCAGGTGGAGCTGGCTTCAGAGCACACCCTTCGTGGAGGAGCATTGGAGAAATCGTTGGAAAGTCACATCCTAAATGAATTCACAGTATATGCCCCATGGGCCAATCACATCCTTTCTCAGGGCCTTGGTTTCTTCATCTTTGAGATGGGTTCATTAGATCAGAATCACTGGGTAATTACGAACATACAAATTCGTGGAACTAACCCCTGAAGAGGTTGACTCTAGGTTTGGGGTCAGGCCCTGCCACGGATGTGCCAGAGTTTGTGAGCTCTGACAGTGGAGCACAGGTCTCACCCATACCACGAGCTGACTTTGCTCTTTCCATCATCAGAAGGATTCTAGAACGCTCTGAGCAGAATCAACCCAAGGGTGGTCTAACTGTTAGCATCCCTCAATTCCCTGCTTCAATCTGATTCATCTATCAGGGCCAGTTGAAATCTCCCTCTTTCCTGAAGCCTTCCCTGGCTTTCAGGCCCCTCGTGTGTTCTTTCTCTTCCCCTCTCCTAAGTCATCCAGGACACCTCTGTTGCCTCCTATGTGTAGAACAACATTATTTGGTGTTATCAGCTACTCTGTTGACTCTTCCACTGGTCTTTCCAGAGAGAAGGGCACAAACCTCATTGGGAGAAACTTGTCTCCCTCCAGCCCTAACACCATGGTTACTGACTTAAATTGGACTGCTTTCAGATGGTGCTCACCAGCTCAGAGAGTCATTGCAGCATGGGCTAATCATCACTTCACTTATTGTCAGGTCAGCTAAGTTAGCATCTGCTCTTCGATCCTTTCCAATGGGGTGTGATATAGTTTATTAATTTCAGTCACCTTCATGTAAATATCCCATGTATTTATTTCTTGTGATTTTATTAGCGTGAAGGTTAGGGTTTGGGTTTGTTCCATGACGTGTTAGATTGCTTGAATTCTACGTATTTCTGGAAACTTTGTGCTTTAATTTGGAGAAGACTGGATGACACCCACTACCCTAGTAAGAGTCATGCTTTTCTTACCTACTGTTTATTGTACTCTCTTGTCCCAGGAAAAAAAAAAAAAAGAAATTAACACTTTAAAAGAGGAACATGCATATGGAGAAAGGTCAAGATAGAGCTGGGGGGCAGGGAAGGAGGCCAGGGGTAGGGGGATGATGCTATATGCCAGCTAGAGAGAGCCTGCTTCCTACCATATCGTCTTTCCTTGTTTTCCAGTCTTCTGATCTCACCCCTCTTCTCTTGCATTGTTTTATAGTCCTTATAAAAAAATCATAGCAAATCCTAGTTACCTCTTGGAAACAGTGTGAGCAGGAGAATGCATGGGAAGTTTGGGAGAGAGAAATTTGTTGTATGTTTTCTTGCATGCGTCCCAATCTGGGGCCTAACCCTTGTTTTCTAAGAATGGCTCTGGATTTCTAAGCCATTCAGAAGGGCACACTGGCAGTGTCTTTAAGTACAGGTTCCTTGTCTGTTGACACTGATGAGGTAGATTCTGAATGCATACAGTGCAGATTTAGAATCGAGTGAGCTCTTTGTAACTGCAGAAATGAGGCTTGTTCAGGTTGTGGGCAGGTTGTGGGCAGGTCCGAAACAGATATGTCTCTTCTATATGCACATATGCATCTGACATACACTCCTGTCTCTTCTCTCTCTCACTTTTCCCTTGTAAAGTCTTAACCACTCAGCAGCCTAAGTCACACCTGCAGTTAGTCTCCCACTAAGAGGATTTACTAGGCAGATTCTCTTTTCTCTTGCCACTTTGTAAAATGGACCCTTCGCTTCTCTGAGCAGTTCACTGTGATATTTCTCTTTCTTGTTCCATCCCTTTTCAGGGGAGTTGTCATCTGTTGTGCTTTAATTGTGCCTCCCTTGGGGTGTTCCAGCCCTGTTCCACTCTGAGGGATGTTAATACTTCCTCCCAGTGTGCCAGGCTCACCTGATTTCCCCCCTAATCCCATAAATCTCCTTCTGCCAAACCCTTAATACAGTGGTGATCAGCTTTCTCTGTGTCCATTTCACACAACAGTGGAATTTTTGTGTAACATCTTCTCTAGAAGCAGCATCTCTGACTGCTTTGAGCTAAAAGGGGTTGTGAGGGGCCAGTCTGGTCAACACTATTAAAAATAAACCCCAGCTAAATGCAGTGTGCTGTCCTGTATTGGATACCTCTATTCTTCTCTGGAACAGACAAAAGATACTCATAAAAAAATTGGTGAAATCTGAACGGAATCTGTGGTTTAGTTAATGTCATCATAACCATGTTAATTTCTTTCTTTCTTTTTTAGACAGACACTCATTCTGTCACCCAGGCTGGCGTGCAGTGGCGTGATCACAGCTCACTGCGGGCTCAACCTCCTGGATTCGATTGATCTTCACCACCTCAGCCTCCCAAATAGCTAGGATGAAAGGTGTGCACTACCACACTTGGCTAATTTTGGAATTTTCTGCAGAGATGGGGTTTTGCCATATTGCCAGGCTGGTTTTGAAGTCCTGGAGTCAAGCAATCTGCCTGCCTCAGCCTCCCAAAGTGCTGTGATTACAAGCATAAGCCACTCCACCCAGCCATCCATGTTAACTTCTTAGTTGTGACAAATGCACCAAGGTTAGGAAAGACATGAACAGTAGAGGAAGCCAGGTGAAGTATACACAGGAAATTTCTGTACCATTATTGCAACTTTTCTGTGAATCTAGAATTATTCCACAGTGAAAAGTTAATTTAAAAATCGTTACTTTTAAGAAGAAAATTTAGAGGGACCATGTATACTTTTTTGGTCTGCTCATACAGCACAATCCTTACATACCCGGGATCTTGAATCTCATCTCTGCAGCTCACTAAGTGCATGATCTCTGTGCTCCCAATTCCTCATGGGTAAAGTAGGAATAAAAATAGTCATTGAATCAGTACACCTGCAACAATGCTTGCCATATGGTAACAGCACAATCAGTGTGATCTTTTCTTATTAACACTTATTGAATTCAGTGTACAATTGGCGAGTCATATCAGAGTCCATTGTCTCTTAATTTTAAACAGTTACCATGTAGGAAACCAAATGAATCAAGCTCCCGACATTTTCAGATCTACCTTTCTGAGTTTCAAAATATGTTCCAGAGATATGTAGGCAAAATCACCATGTCCTCCCCTCCTCTCACTTCTCAGAGTTTAGGTGCAAAAATCCATTACTAATAAGAATTCTAGACAGGCACGGTGGCTCATGCCTGTAATCCCAGCACTTTGGGAGGCCGAGGCAGCAGATCACCTGAGGTTGGGAGTTTGAGACCAGCCTGATCAACATGGAGAAACTCCATCTCTACTAAAAATACAAAAAAAAAAAAAATTAGCTGGGAATGGTGATGCATTCCTGTAATCCCAGCTACTCAGGAGTCTGAGGCAGGAGAATTGCCTAAACCCAGGAGGCGGAGGTTGTGGTGAGCTGAGATTGTGCCACTGCACTCCAGCCTGGGCGACAAGAGCAAAACTCCATCTCAAAAAAAAGAAAAAAAAAAAAGCTAAACAAGAAAGAGGATTCAACTAGAAATGGATGGCTTTGTGTGGCTCTTTCCTCTTCTGCTGTCTTGTCTCAGATCAGTGTGGATGTTAAAGGGAAGTGGAGCAGGGATTTTCAGCTGGGGGAGATTTTGTCTCCCACGGGATGCTTGGTGACGTCTGATGACATGTTTAGTTTTCCTAGCTGGAGACAGGGTACTACTGTCTGCAGGTAGGGACCAGGGATACTAAACACCCTACACTGCACAGGACAGCCCCCACCGCAAAGAAGTATTTGGCCCCAAATGTAATAAGGCCATTATTGAGAATCCCTGAAGAAGAGTCAACAACTGCTATATTAAACTAATAGTACTTTTGCCCTTGAGCTTGTGCTAAGTCTATCCTTCCTACCCAAAGAATTTGTTTATCTACAACAGATCTTGGGAAAAGTAAATAACTTTCCAGATGGTCATCAAAGACCCCGGGAAAGTTTTTCTGGATAGTAGGTGTACCTTCTAAGACAAAGCCTTTGAAACTCCCATCTTTAACTATTTGGGTAGGGGGAGAAATGTGGGCAACTTAATGAGGAAGTCATTAAAGGAAATATGATGTGCTTTTCTTACTGTTGATAAGGTGCTGCTGCTCATGACTTAGGCTGGAGGGGAAAATGGAAAATGAGTTTTATAAAAAGGAAAGACAGAAACAAGAGTTGGAAGTGTTGGGAGTAGGTTAGGGAGGGGCAAGGGTAGTGATGTAAGCTTATTGTCACAGATGTCTACAAGCAATCGGCCAACTGTTCCAACTCCGTGATTCTTCAGAACTCAGATGACCTCAGCTAGCGCTGAATGATGGTTTTTCTTGCAAATGGAATCAATACAAATAATGTTTTATGGCAAAAGCCGTACTTCTGACTTTGAGAAGACCCTCTGCATTTTGAGCCTGGCCAGATTATATGGGTTTTAGCAGGGGAAATCCAAGATGGATGATGCATCTGGTGAGGTCCAACGATCCTGTGGCCTCTCCTTATAGAGCATCACTATCCAATATCACAGACAACAGCCACGTGTGGCTACTGAAGTTAATTAAAATTAAATAAAACTGAAAGTGCAGTTCCACAGTCACACTGGCCATACTTTGGGTGCTTGATGGTGACCTGTGGCCACCATATTGGCCAGCACAGATACAGAATATTTCCATCATCATGGGATGTTCTACCAGACAGTGCTGCCCACACCCAGAGCCTTTCTCTTGCATGTCTGGGTCACTGCACCAGGACAGGCACTTGGCTAACAGGGCACAATGGAGCCAAGGCCCATCAGCTGAACCCCCTTTAATACACCAGAGAATCCCTGACCTGGAAGTTTAAGAAGTAGAGAAAAATGGCTGGTGGGGAAGATAGTTCTCAGGCTGAACAAGACTTTTCAAGATGAACCTTTAAAAAGCAATGAAAGCTCACACCTGTAATCCCAGCACGTTGGGAGGCCAAGGTGGGTGGATCATGAGGTCAGGAGTTTGAGGCCAGCCTGACCAACATAGTGAAACTCTGTCTCTACTAAGAATACAAAAATTAGCCAGGTGTGGTAGTGGGTACCTGTAGTCCCAGCTACTTGGGAGGCTGAGGCAGGAGAATTGTTTGAACCCGGGAAGTGGAGGTTGCAGTGAGTCGAGACTGCACCATTGCACTCCAGCCTGTGTGACAAAGTGAGACTCTGTATTAAAAAAAAAAAAAAAAAAAAAAAAGCAATGAAAGGGGCGAAGGTAAGTATGAATCAGGAAAGAAGGAAACAAAAGTTTAAAAGTTTGATTTGGCAGAAATCCAAAGGTTCCAAGTCGTAGTGATTCAGGCACGTTGGAATTTCATGGTGATTGGCAATAGCCCCTTCAAACACGGCTTGATCCTGGCCATGGTCTTAGATCTTAGACTCAGGGGATGAACTGACCTGTCTGTCATCATAATTCAGCCTCTGCATCTAGCTTTCTTCATCTTGAACTTGGAGAAATTGGATTCCACTTGATTCTGTGTACCTTATGTGGATTACAGGCATTTTTTTTCTTTTCCTTCCTAACACACCAAGAGCAAAGATGTGCCTTTCAAAACAAGGCTCACTTCAGTGATAGGTCACGGGGGGAGGTGGAATGAAAAAGATGTCTTCCGTAATGAGCAGCTGATTCTGTGTCATTAAGCGTCAGTTTATGAAGCTTCACAAAATATGACTGCCTGTACCCCCTTCAGGGAGGACACAGAGGTTAGGAGGGCAGCTCCCAAAGGCTGGGCATGGACAAGAGCATCACATTGTGTTATGAGGATTTTATTCCATGTTAGCTTACAGATGCCTGCATCAGTGGGATTGGGAGCTTGTCCGGGCTGCCTGAGGGGTTGAGAGTCGTTCACAGACCCCTAGGCACTACTCCTTTCCACTGAGGGAGCCTGGGCAAGCCCCCGCTGCCACCTCCTCAGCTGTGAAAGGGGAGTTGTGCAAATTGCACCTGCTTCTCATTTTGAAGGAGGTAACACACGTAAAATGTAAAAGGCCCTACAGACTAGCAAGTGCTAGAAAAATGGACTATTTTTGTTTAAAATTTCTCTTTTCTTACAACTCCTATAGAAATTCATTCCTTTGGCTGAGTGTGGTGGCTCACACCTGTAATCCTAGCACTTTGGGAGGCCGAGGCAGGAGGATCACCTGAGGTCAAGAGTTTGAGACCAGTCTGGCCAACATGGTGAAACCCCATCTTTACAAACTTAGTGGGGCATGGTAGTGGGCACCTGTAATCCCAGCTACTCAGGAGGCTGAGGCAGGAGAATCACTTGAAACTGGGAGGCGGAGTTTGCAGTGAGCCAAGACTACGCCATTGCACTCCAGCCTGGGTGAAAAGAGCAAAACTCTGTCTTAAAAAAAAAAGACAGGAAGGAAGGAAGAAGGAAGGAAGGAAGGGAAGAAAAGAAATTCATTCCCTTTCTCTGAGAACACTGGACGCTGGTTTCAGCTTGGGTTTGGTCCACAACCAATATGTGTTGTGTGTAGGCTGTCAGTCAGATGCTGTGGAGGCAGAGCTCTTTGAGGGGGACCTCCCTTCCTCAGCCTAATGTGACACAGACTACTTCTTGTCCCCAGTGTCTGCCCTCCCTTTTTAGTAAAGGTTTTAGCTAGCACATGGCCACCCAGATGAAGCCCACATTTTCAGACCTATGTTATAGTTTGATGTGACCCAGTGTCTAGGTTCTGTCCCAGGGAATACAAGCAGAAGTGATGTATGCCATTCTTGGTTGTACTTTAAAAGGAAGGAGAACTCTCCCTGCTCCATGCTGCTTTCCAGAATATGGGCATGATGGCAGGCTTGGAGTAGCAAGATGGAGACGGTGTTGAGGACAGAAGAAAAACAAGAGGGAGGGAATTGGTTGTTCATATCACGAAGCTTTCAGACCAGCCCTGGGCCACCTCCCTAGACTGTAACTTTATTTAAGATGCTGTCTTGGAACTTTCTTTGTTATGGCATCTAACTTGCATCCTCAGCACTACGGCCTTCATTTCTTTTTTTTTTTTTTTTTTTTTTAAGATGGGGTTTCACCATGATGGCCAGGCTGGTCTTGAACTCCTGACCTCAGGTGATCCACCCACCTCAGCCTCCCAAAGTGCTAGGATTACAGGTGTGAGCCACCGCGCCCGGCCCACTACAGCCTTCAAATGCCCTTCCCCATAGCCTGCGTCTGAACCTCATGGCACTAGCCCTGTTAATCTCAAGTTCTCCTTCTGTCCTACTTTCCCTGCTTCCCTTCCCGGTAAAATTTACCTTTGCAGGCTGTCAGTGCCCTACTTCACGGTATCAACAGTACCTTATAGACTAACCAGTGCCAATGACTTGCTTTGTATTCCTTCCCAGGCAATGTGCTTTTTGACAGGGCTTCCTGGAGACACCATGCTTATCCATGTGGTGGCATGAATAGAAGGAATGCTGACTGTAACAGACAGGCTGGTGGGGAGCTTACAGCTTACTGTAGGCTGGACACAATTCTACATCACTAATCCACATGCCAGCTTCCCAGTGCTCCCATATGAACACCAGGAAACTTATACCAACTTTGAAGACCACAAGCCAGCCATGCGTCTGCTCATCTATTTCAGAGAGTTGAGCATAGGGGTTGATAGTCCATATGGCTCTGTGTGCCTGTGCGGCTTCTCTGCCTCTGCACGTATCTGGGATGACGTCTCTGAGGTGCCACCCTCATCCCAGGGGACCTTGCTCTGAGTGAGTGAGTTCCAGTGCCCGGCTCTAGGGTATGAGCTGGAGAAGCAGGCAGGGCTGCCTGGGAAGCTCTGGCTGGCTCTGTGGGTCCACAACCAAAGAGAGCCAGTGACCCCCACATTTTCTCCCAAGACACTGGGCCTTGAGCTGCTGGACCAGACACACCTGCCTGAGCCTTTGCTTCAGGGTGGGATGAGAGGAGCAAAGGTGATGGCTAATGTTGGTTTTCTTCTCATTTGTAGGGATACAGGGACAACATACTTTTGCTAACATGTTTCTAAAGGAATTCCTCTGTAACCTCGCTTCATGGTTGTAAGAAAGCCTGGTGGATTTTTTGTTTGTTTTGGTTTGGTTTTGGTGTGGGGGACAGGAGGGTTTATTTTTGCTTCCTCACAGATTTACTGGGATGTAGGGAAGGATTGAAGAGAGACTTGTCAGAGGGAAGGGAAGAAAAATTAGAACTATACTCAAAACACCACATCCTGGTCATAGGAGAAGATTAAATCTCCCTACCATAAAGACACATGCATGTGTTCACTGCAGCACTATTCACAATAGCAAAGACAGGGACTCAACCTAAATGCTCATCAACAATGGACTAGGTAGAGAAAATGTGGTACATATACACTGTGGAATACTATGCAGCCATAAAAAATGAGATCATGTCTTTGGCAGGAACATGGGTGGAGCTGGAGGCCATTATCCTAAGCAAAGCAACACAAGAACAGAAAACCAAACAGTGTATGTTCTCATTTATAAGTGGGAGCTAAACACTGAGTCCATATGAACACAAAGAAGGGAATAACAGACACCGGGGCCTATTTGAGGGTGGAGGGTGGGTGGAGAGAGAGGACCAAAAAACTACCGATTGGGTGCTGTGCTCTTTACCTGGTGACAAAAATACCTGTACATCAAACCCCTGTGATGTGCAATTTACTTGTATGACAAACTTGCACCCGTATCCGAGCCTAAAATAAAAGTTAGAAAAATAAAAAAATTAAAACATGAGGTGCAGCTTCTTTCTCTTAACAAAAAAAGATTAACTATATGAGCGAGGCCCATGAGCTAACACGATAGAATAATATAGCAAGTGTCTCCCATTTTCTGACTTTCAATTGTGTGAAAACACTTTTCAATTCTGTAACACGGTTCAAACAAACCCCTGATCATTATTCCCTTGCACCTTTGCCCTTGAATTGGGTAGAACAGACATGGCCAGCCTCCCCGAGGCCAGTCGAGAGAAGCGGTGTTTTCACAGCCGGACAGCGCTGGAAGCCGGCGTTGGGCTCTGCATCCTGACCCAGGCAGGGCAGGCCGGGTGTTCTCACAGCCATCTGTTGCGGCCTGTAATGCATGAGCACATTAGCACATGGCCCGCCAGCAGCCTCAACATTGTTCTCCAGGCTGTGTTAGTTCAGCCCATCTCAACAAAGGGGACAGTTTTGCATTCAGGATAAATACAACCACTGAGGGCTTTTTTTAAAGGATACTTAATGTTAAGGTTTTCACTGGCTGGCTGAATCGCAAGATGCAACCACCTCCCACTCCTTCCAGGATCATTCGCGTTCTGTCAATGACATTGACACGGATGCTTTGTAGGAGCTACTGAAGGAGATATTCTTATGCTCCTCATTAGAAAGATTCATCCAATAGCATTTTTTAAAAATCTAAAGAGTTTGCTTCACAAAGGATTAGAACAAAGTGTCCAACCATGAATTCATTTAATGTTAAGGTCAGTCTTATGCCTCAAGGTCTGGATTTTTAGTATGCTCAAAGTCTACCCAAGGGACTTAAAGAGGCAGCTTTTGTTCACAGTGGCGAATGTTAGATGTCAAGCTTTAGCAAATTTGTTGACAGTAACTGATAAATTATTTCAGAAAATCCCTTGTTTGCCCCCCACCCCAGGACCAATAAAAGGTCAGCCTCCAAGTCTTGGCAGATTTTTACAAAGCATTTTCTGGAAGGCAAATGAAGTTTGATGCTGCACTTTTCCCAGGATCCGATTTTTGCTTGTATTTTCTCATGTGGGAGTCTTAATGAAGCTTTATGTCCCTTGCATTCTAGTTACAAAATAGTTCAGTGGCCAAAATCATCTGCATGCATTCATTTAATAGATATTTACAGGGCACGTATTATGGGCTGGACACCATTCTATGTCAGTGATCAAGATGGACAAAGATCTCTGACTGGTGGAGCTTATATTCTAGTGTGGAAGACAGACAATAAACAGCAAAAGTAATCCATAGTACGTAGCATATGGGGAAAGGGAAAGTTGAGCAGGGCAAGGGAACTGAGAGTGCCAAGGGAAAGTCAGAGTATTAAAAAGGAAGGAGGCCGGGCGCGGTGGCTCACGCCTGTAATCCCACCACTGGGAGGCCAAGGCCGGTGGATCACCTGAGTTCAGGAGTTTGGGACCAACCTGGCCAACATGCTGAAATCCCATCTCTACTAAAAATACAAAAATTAGCTGGGCATGGTGGTCCGTGCCTGTAGTCCCAGCTACTTGGTAGGCTGAGGCAGGAGAATCGCCTGATCCCAGGATGCAAAGGTTACAGTGAGCTGAGATCGTGCCATTGCACTCCAGCCTGGGCAATAAGGGAGAAACTCCATCTCAAAAGAAAAAAAGGAGGTGAAATTATGATCTCAATTTACAGAGCTCCATATTCCAAAATTCTTTTTGAAATAAAAGTAAAAAAAAAAAAATAAAAGAGGTGTGGCCTCTTTCTCTTAACAAAAAAAGATTAAATATAGGAGCAAGGCCCACAAACTAACACATTAGAACAATATAGCAAGTGTCTCCCATTTTCTGACTTTCAATTGTATGAAAATACTTTTCAATTCTGTAGCATGGTTCAAACAAACCCCCAAATTCTTTTTGGACCATGGAAGCTTGGTAAATTGTGAGCTTGGTACCTTCCCGGCATAAAGTTTTTTCCCCTTTAAGTTGACTTTCAAAAGGAAAAAACTTGATTACCCTGCTCCAATCAGGGTCTATTTCAAAGCTCTTAAATGCTGAGGACAAGCATGTTTTTAAAGCAGTTTATCTGCATGTTTCTAACCTGCTGAAAGCAGGGGATGGGGTAATGTGTGGCCGTGGAGTTCAGATGTGCCTGATCCAGCTGTTATCACCAAGTGTCCTCCACATACCCCTGACACATTAAACCTATGCTGGATAAAAGACTGAGAAGATGAGCTACAGGAGTGAGGACAGCAGTTTGTCCACTACCCCCAACCCCAGATTTACGTGGGATCTTCACGATGTAGTTTAATGCTCACTTCTTAAAATGTGACTCTTGGCAGGGTACGGTGGCTCATGCTTATAATTCCAGCACTTTGGGAGGCCAAGGCAGGTGGATCATGAGGTCAGGAGTTTGAGACCAGCCTGACCAACATGGTGAAACCCTGTCTCTCCTAAAAATACAAAAATTAGCCGGGTGTGGTGGTGCATGCCTGTAATCCCAGCTACTCAGGAGGCTGAGGCAGGAGAATGGCTTGAACCTGGGAGGTGGAGGTTGCAATGAGCCAAGATTGTGCCATTGCACTCCAGCCTGGGTGACACTGCAAGACTCCATCTCAAATTAAAAAAAGTATATATATGACTCTTATTTACATCATAATGAGGATCTGAACAAGTTACAAGTTAGTTGGTCATTTCCTTTCCAAGTCACAACTGATGAAAGTCTGGCTGGTTATTGAATAAGGAAACACTCACAAAACACCACCTATTTCAGCCAGGCATCTCACTGAGATTCTGGCTCCCTAAGACCCAAAGGCAGAGATTTGTTCAGGCATCCTGATCTGCTGGGGGCATGGTGCAAGTCCTGGGACATTCATTATGGCATCCTTGACACACACCTGTGGCAAGGAGGACACGAGATCCATTCTGCAAGTGGCAGGGTGGACTTCAGGGTTGTAAAAAGTCACAGAGGATGATAACTTGAAATGTCCTTTGCCAAGCTTTTCACTTTGTAGATGAGTACTTAGAGGTCCAGAAATGTCCAGCAACTCACTGGAGGATGCTCAGCTTTCTTGGAGACCTAGATTTTTAAACTCCTGGACCAGGTCTCTTTTCACTATGGCAGATTGCATATCAGGACCTGAGGAATTACTCAGAATTGAACAAAAACCCACAACAGAATGATTTCACTGTAAGAAGGAATGAAGTAGGGATACATGCAATGATGTGACGGAACCTCAAAAACATTATGCTAAGTGAGAGTGAAGCCAGTCACAAAAGGCCGCATATCCTATGACTCCATTTATATGAAGTATCTAGAATCAGTAAATCCACAGAGATAGGAAGTAGATGGGTGGCTGCCAGGAGGGGGATGGGGGAGTGAGGCAGCACTGCTTAATGGGTCTGGGTTTCACTTTGCAGTGATGACAATGTTTTGGACCGAGATAGAGGGGGTGGCTGCATGACAAAAAAGGAAGTAGGTGAAATTATGATTTCAATTTACAGAGCCTCCATATGCCAAAATTCTTTTCAGAATAAAAGTTAAAAAAAAAAAAGTAAGGTGTGGCTTCTTTCTCTTAACAGAAAAAGATTAAATATAGGATTGGGGCCCACGAGCTAACATGTCAATGCCCCTGAAACTGTTCACCTTAAAATGGTTAACTTTATGTGAAGTGCATTTGACCTTAATTAAAACAAACAAAGAAGTAGTGAATGAGGTAGGAAGAGCTGATGGATTAAACACAAAAAGGTGGATGATGACAAGCAGATTGGCTGTGGAGGGTGGTGAAGGGAAAGAGAGGGGCAAAGAAGGCCAGCCCAGGGTAAGGTGGAGAAGAGGGCAGCCTCCTGGCTGTGCTAGTCTCATGGGCTGCCTGCCCCTGCTGTGGTCGCCTGCCAGCACCTGGCCTGCAGTGTCATTTCCTTCCTGTGCTGGCTAAGCCACACTGTCCTCCAGTGTCTTCATTAGCACTGCTGCCTTGGCCTGAACAGCCCAGAGAGGTCAGAGCTGGAGCCAATGGGGAGTCCCATGCCCAGCTCTCTTAGCTCTCCAGCTCACCTCTTACACTGGGCATCTGAGGGGCACAGGTAGAGGGACCAGCAGGCCTGGCCCTGAGAAGGTGGACTCTCCTTAACAGGTGGATGGGGGGATGGAACCATCAGGTGGGGCTTGGGCTTCATGGGCAACTTTTCCTTCAGTTTCTTTCTGATCCTGTCTCTGTCCTTTAAAAGGACTGAGGTCTGGGCCAGGCGTGGTGGCTCATGCCTGTAATCCCAGAACTTTGTGAGGCCAAGGTGAGTGGATCACCTGAGGTCAGGAGTTCAAGACCAGCCTGACCAACATGGTGAAACCCAGTCTCTACTAAAAATAGAAAAATTAGCTGGGCATGGTAGCATGCACCTGCAATCCCAGCTATTTGGGAGGCTGAGGCAGGAAGATGGCTTGAACCCAAGAGGCAGGGTTGCAGTGAGCTGAGATCACACCACTGCACTTTAGCCTGGGTAACAGAGCGAGACTCTACCTTAAAAAAAAAAAAAAATGACCCAGGTCTGTTTTCCATGCGGCGCATGGGCCTTCCTTGTCCACCACACAATGCAAAGGATATTCCCCGAGAACTAACTGTGCATCAGGCTCAGTACCAGGCACTCCAGGGCATGCAAAGGTGAGAGCAGAGGCCTTGCCTTGCATTGGGGGTTTTGGGAAGTGGACCCTGTACAGAGTTCAGGGACAGTGCTGAGTTGTTACTTGGGGTCCTGGGGCATACAGGCCCCTTGTGATCTGCAGGACAGGTCATGTCACCCAGAATAACAGAGACTGTACCCCACAGGACCTCCCAGAAGATTCCATGGGATGACACCCATGCAGTCAGGCACCTTCTTATGCTTAGCTGGGCATGTTTGGTGTGCCAGGTTCTCTCAGGCCCAATGCTCTGTGAAGATGATACTAGCATCACCCCTACTTTACACATAAGGAAGCCAAGGCTTAGAAAGCTCATGTCTCTGGTCCAAGGTCACTCAACTGTCAGGGCTTGGCCAAGGCAGCATCCACCCCACACGCAGCCACCCCTTCATGGTCTCCATGGTGACCGCCCTACTATGGCCTACACATTCCTGGCTGTTTGGGTTGGGGGAGGCTCAGCTGTGGGAGTCTACACCCAGCAGCAGGGGCACCCTGGGCAGGCCCTAGGGCCCAGGGCCTCCATTCACTGCTGGGACCAAGCAGAGGGCGACTCCTGGGATGTTTCATTTAATCATCATAGCGACACAGTTGTTAGGTGCTATTATTAATTACTCTATTTACATAAGAAGAGAGGATCAGGAAGATCTTGTAACCTGGATCACTGTAGTATCAGGGCCTTGGATTGAATCCAGCTGCCCTGGGTACAACCGATGTGCTCACCAGCCTCTAGGCCTCAGTATCCCCCACCAATGCAGCAGGACCTTTACACTCCCGCCCTGTTCCCCACACTCTCCAAACCTCCTGACTCCCAGTGTGCCATTTGTTCATTCATTCATTTGTTCATTTTTTTCTGAGCCCTTATATCTAGCAGGTAGATACAAGGATGTCCAAACCACAGTTTTCACCCTAGGGAAGCCTCACAACCAGGATAACTTCTTTCTAGAACTGTCTATACTCTGCTTCAGCAGAGACCAGTGAATTCCATTAGTGCACACAAGACACCCGGAGAAGGGCTACTGTCACACATCACAGCCTCCCTGCCCGCGGGGGCTCCCAGTGATGGCCAGGGCACCCAGAGGGGTTGGGTATTGGGGCAAAGCCTGAACTGCCCACAGAGCTTCTGAGATCACCCATTATGGCTCTATTCTACAGTTGAAGAAACAGGTTCAGAGCTTCAGAGAGGCCCCTCCAGCCCTGCTCTGAAAAACAAGCTTCTGCTGCCAAATCTGAGCATCCTAAATTGCTCGTGTTCCTGTTTGCACTGCATTGCTCCCGTGGCCCTTGCATCTGGGCTCCAGAACTTTTGCCTAGAAATCGGAAATGTCAGAGAGCCAGGTTGGTCTGGGAGGGAGGCAGAGGAAGAAGCGAGTCCAGGCCTGCAAGGCTTAAAAGATCCCCAGCTCTCAGGTCAGCCAGGGTAGGAGTGGTAAACGAAGATGCTCTCGGCCCAGTGACACTGGGTCACAGGACCTCCAGAGCTCAGCAGGGCTCAGCGCCTCCAGAGACGCTGCTGCTTTGCGCTTCCAGGCCCTCGCCTGTGCAAGCACCGGCAAGCATGGATCCGTGAGCGCAAACTCGATTACGTGAGTCCCTGCGCTTGAGCCTGTGAGCCTGGACTCAGGTGTGTGGCCTGGTGTGCGGCCTGGTGTGCAAAAGCCGGTAGCAGGTGTGTGATTGTGGGCTCAGGTGCATGGACTGGGTGCTCCCTGGGGCGGCTCTTTGGGCCCCACACGCATGTAGGTGGCTCTGGAGAGCTCTGCGTGCCTCCTTTTTGGGAGACCTACAACCCTTCCCACAACCAGTGGACGGATTATGACCACACCGACGCCGCAATGTCGCCAAAGGAAAACCGCGAGGTCCAAGCCAGGTACTTCGATCCCGGCGGGTGCGGAGTGGGTCTGGGGAGCCCGGCCACCCCTCCGCACCCGCCTCCCTTTAGCCTGTGCGGGGTCCAGGAAGCGAGGGCAAGAGAGGACACCAGAGCGCAGATCAGAGCGAGCTCCTTGAGCAGTCTTCCCCCAGAGCGGCGACGTGGCCCCAAATAAAGACGCGGCCTCCTCACGCAGAGCCCGGCCAGATCGTTTCCTGGTGGACCGCGCCCGCTTTCAGGGTTTGCAAACTGAGGGCGCGCTCGCGAGCCTGCAGGACCCTCGACGATCTGTAAAGGAGGGTCTGAAGTCTCCCGGCAGGAGAGCGCGCACTCGCAGCAGCCGCAGGACTGGCGCATGTATCATCCTGGTCCCTGCAAGCGTTTCAGTTGGCGACCCTTTTCCTAGAGACTGCCCGAGGTGTGGAAGGCACGACCGGGCAGGGAATGCGGCCCTGGATTCCACCTGCGGCCTCAGGCCAGCAGGGGCGGCAGCTGTCCTGGCACTAACGACTGCCCCTCACGGGGCGGGCGGGCCGCCCTAATGAGGCTCCGCCGCGGCTCTTCTGCTCCGGCCCTTCCTCCGCCGGCGCCGCGCGCTCACCCGCGCCGGCTAATTGCTAAAGCCTGTGCGCCTCGCCCGCCGCCCAGATGGGGGAGTCGGGGACAGATGGGGTCCAGGAATGGGGCGGCGGGATGGGAGGAAGCACTAGAAGCACCACCTAAGGGGGCGGGGTGGGGGGCAGGGGGTGACAGCAGATGATTCCCGAGGCGGCAGCTGAGCCAGAGTCTGGGGACTGCAGGAGTGCGGGCCTCTTGGCCCCTTAGGGTGGGCCCTGGATTACAGCAACCTTGCCGCCTTCATTTACTGGCTGTGTCCCCTCAGCAAGTCACTTACCCTCTCTGTGCCTCAGTTTCCTTACTTGTAAAACAGGACAATAATAGCACCCTCCTCCAATGGTTGTAGTGAGGAAGGAATGAATTGAGGCTCTTCAAGCTTTCTGCGCCCTGCCTTTCCTCAGCTAAACTTCGTCAATATTAGCTGCCTCCTCTCCCAGCCTCCTCCACCTATTAATATTCTGAGTTCCCTGGAGGTTCAGCCCGGCCCTGCCTCCCTCCTCCCAGCTTTGCCTCTTCTGTTCCTCTTCCTCGCTGCAGCCCTCCACCGGGACCCTCTTCCACAGACAAGCAGCCAGTAGCAATCCCTGGGGCCCTAGAGGAGAGATGGGGAGTAAGGATGTAGCTGTGGGTGATCCCCATCTTTGCCCTGCCTAGAATGGCCCCCTCACTGACAAGGAGTTAGGGCTTAGCCCCAGGGATATAGGCCATGAGCTGCTGCAGCCTCCAAACCAGGGAGTGGCCGTGCTCACCCATGCTGTCCCACGTCCCTCTCCCCAGTCAGGACAGGACCAATACAGCAACCACTGTTGTGAACAGCCAGCCTTAATCCTGGCTTCCCCTAGTTTTGCAGAGACAATAAATAAATGCTCACTGTTGGGGTAGGGCGCTTGTCAATAACCCCCATTATAACCTATAACCCCTACTGGAACTGCGGGGCGCTTGTGTGGGGAAGGGGATACTAGGCACAAAATCTGCAAAGAAAGAGTGACTTAAAATGACATGGCAGGTGGAGGGGGATTCCTTTGTCCCCTCCAAGATGAACTTCTAGGAAGCATCAAGGTGAATACTCAATAGAAGTCCAGGCAGATTGCTAGGTAGATTCTGCCCCAGTGGGAGACAGACATTTTCCACCACTGGGGTGTTTTATCCCTATGAGCATCTAGGGAACTTTAAAATTCAATGCCTTGGTCCAGGGACTCCTCACTGATCCCAGTCTAGGAATGAGAAGGGCAGGTCCCTGGTAGATGGCTGTCAGAGCCCCAAATCACCACGGGTGTCCTTAGTACCCATGTCTTCCTCCAGCCACATTAGAGTCCCTGGCGTCACTGGGAGTGTGACACCTCTGTGGGTTTGCTTCACTCCTCTGTTCACTGCCTGCCCCCAGGGTGCCGAATTCCAACTTTGTAGGCATTAAAGTTGAGTCCTTCAACACTTAGTCCAGGGGAGTGTCATTTCTCTGTGGCTCCTGCCCACGTAAGAGAGTGAGGAGCCCAGGGACAGTGCCCTGGGGTGCTGAGACCAGAGGATGAGGCCTGGGTTCTGCCTACTGGCCCCTCGACTCTGGTTAGCTGAGCTCCCAGGTTCTTAAGGAGGGTTGGGGAGAGTCTCAAAGACTTGGAGGGTGGTGAGTTCCTAAACCCAGAGGCTGAGAGCCAGGGCACTGCAGAGCCACACAGGAGAGCTGGGGAGGAGGCTGAGCTGCAGTCCAGCCCGTTGAGAATTTCCCAATGAATGCTCCCCAGAGGGACCCAGGATGTTCCAGGGCAGATGGCACCAGATCCCAGAAACTGTTACCTCTTTCCCTCCTCCTCTCTCTTGATGAGGAGGAGCCTGGTACTAATAAAGAGCCCACCAAAGTCAAAGTGGTTGCACACAGTCTTATCCTGCCCTAAATCAAAGCCAAGCCACTGGCCTGAGTCACCCACCTTGGCCCCCACCAGTCCAGGGCCACCCTCAGCGAGTAGCCACCTGCTTCGCGGGATGGGCTCTGTGCGCGCTTGTGTATGCCAATGTCTTCCTCCTCAATGTCTGGAGATGTTCCGGTCTCACTCACCATGGTCAAGGCCCCCAGCTGGGTGCACAGTTTAGGTGGCTGGTTCGGAAGACAGCCCAAAATGTGGCTGGACATAGCCCCTCCTTCCTCAGAGAGCCTTGTCTTGCCTGGCCTGGCTGGTGTGACTAGATGCTGCTGAGAGCTTGGGTGTAGGGATGGAGGGAAAGACTTGATTTATTGCCTTTCAACAACTGTCTTTCTATGTAGACACCAGGCACACTCAGGGCCCACACCAGCACAGTTGCCTGGCGGGTGTGGAAGAGCCGAAACTGCCGTCAAGACCCCCACCTCCACCAGCCAGGTTCTCAGTTCCCACTGGTCTAAGTTCCAGCCACCTGAAGTCCCTTTGAGTGTGTCTGTGGCTACAGCTGGACCCAGTTTTGAATTCTTTGCGAGTTTCACTTCAAATGGAATTTTGGAATAAAAACAACTAGACCTTGTCCTTCCTTCTTCTTGGATTCTCACGGCGCTGTTGGGGTGGTGGTGGCAGGAGGCTTTCCACCCGTCCGCAGCCCCCAGCGGCTCAACCTCTCCAAATTCCTCCCAGCCTTCACAAAAAGCCAAGCCCATCAGTGACAAGCTGGGCCTGCGGCATGTGATCCCTGGGCACTTGCTGTCCTGTCCACTGGAGGACCAGGAAGCGCCTGTCCCTTGATAGGGGACAGAGCTATCTTCAAGTCTAAGCAAAGGGTGGCTGCCTGGGTGGGCGAGGCTCAGCAATGTGACCCAATAAATGGGGTTCGGAGCAGGGAAATCTTCTGCACCTTCAAATCCAGGGGACTTTGGCCAGTGGACACCAAAAATATTGTCAAAGAGAGGGCCCTGGACCAGAGGATGTTCTTACTGTGCCCACACTCGCTGTCCTGCTGTCCTTTCAGGGGCTGATTCTCAGGCCAGACCTGGGGCAGGGAGACTGCGACAGGATCTGCCTGGTCCTTGACCAGGAAGGCCAAAGTTTTTTACTTCTACCCAGAATCTCTCTTCACAACCACATCCTAAATTTACATTGCACGGTTGGATTGTGAGAACCCAATGGCCAAGGGAAGACAGAGGTGACCCCAGGAAAGAGCACAGAGGCCAAAGGGCTGCCAGGGCTCCTCCAGGCGGTTCTGAACACTCGATCCTTTGCAGTTCAAGGGGTGTGTGTGGGGGGGCGGCAGATGGGGGAGGGTGGTGGAGATCGCTGAGAAGTGATGGAAGCGTTAGTGGATTCTTCACCAAATACTCCCGAATCGCTTTGCTGGGAACACCACTGGCTCTGCAGAACCCAGGTCCACAGCTGATGCCAGTGAAACCCGTGTAGGGAGGGTGTGGTGGAAGACCGCCTCTGAGCAGAAAGGAAATAAAAATCGAACAGGAGAGGAACCCTGAGAGCCCAGATCCCCTGCCAAAGGCGCAGCCCTCACCCCAAGTCCCAAAGTTGGATGTTGTGGAAAGGAAATGTCGGCTTATAAATGAGCTCAATACTCGAAGAGAAAGGCAGTTCCGGGTTAGGCGTCGAAAAATAAAAATAAGGACAAGCAAGTTGTGGAAAACACCCGGAGGATTTGTTCAGAACATGTTTGAAAGATAATGCATGTGTGTCTCTAGCGCCAAACTGGGGAAACGATCTCCAAATCCCGCACCAAGCTATCGCGTCCTGAACCCGTTTCCGGTGTGGCACACGGATGGAAATCGCCCGACTTCACTTTAAATTTTATTTAAAATCTCAACACTCAGTCATTTATTTCGTTTTTGCAACCAAACAAGTAATAAATATTATTTAGCACTTTGTTTTTACAAAAATAAAACAGATGATACACTCTGCGAGGGGCGGCGCGATCAGAGAAAGAATGTTACACCGCGACGCTACGAAGCCCAGGGTGCAACGCAGGCAGCGCCGAGGCCGTTTGCAAAAGCAAGAAGACGTGGAGGAGTTTACCATTTGTGTTAAACGTGGCAAAAATAAATCAAAATAGAGGAAAGCCGGCTTAGACTCCGGTGGGGCTGGCAGTCACGTGAGCAAACAGTTTAGCATCGCGCACTTGCCTCAGCATTGATATATTTACACATCCAAGAAACTTTTAAACAGCCAACAGAACCCGCAAATAACCCAAGCTGTTTTCACAGCAACTGCCTTTTAATTCTGTTAAGTCCTCAGGTATCAAAATAACCAAATAGCTTTGTGCTTAGAGAAGGAAAGATGCGGCGGTGGGATAGTTTCTATTTTAAAATAATAACTAAAATGCACCCGCCCCTAAAATCGGCAGTTTGAGATTATTCCAATCCACAAGTGGTTCTACTCTGAATGTCTGTAAACTTGCTCATCCTGTTGAAGAAAGAACATCCACAGATTCATTAGAAAACCATATTCTCCCAAATCAACAAGAGACAGGAATAGCCACAGTTCTTAGAGGGTGTGGGTTGACCCAGATATTGAGATTGGATATGACCGTAAGTGCTTCTGGTACCAAACGCCGGCTTCTGACTAACTTGTGGCCCCTGGCCTTGGGCCAGGGACGACCCTGCAGGGCGCGGCCAGGCGGTTGCTTCTGCGACTGGGCTACCGGGAGTCTCCCACAGGCCAAGAAAGGAGTGAGGGGAGCAAGTTCCCACACGTCTCCCTCCC
Source organism: Cacajao melanocephalus (assembly GCA_963573385.1). NCBI lineage: Eukaryota > Metazoa > Chordata > Mammalia > Primates > Pitheciidae > Cacajao > Cacajao melanocephalus. The sequence goes on along the minus strand of CAUYLG010063935.1, from coordinate 86,576 downwards.
GTAACACTCCCCTCCCCCAAGAAGTACGGCCCGGGCCGAGTCTGGAAGTCAGGCTAGGCTCTCAGGGAAACCAGTTTTTAGAATCTTTTCCCGGAGTGGGAGTCGGGGGTCGGGTGGAGTTCGAGTGAGGAATGCACAAAGCGGTACCTTTTCATAAAACGGTGGCTACCGGACCAGCGCAGATTAAAGCCAGAGAGGGCTCGATCAGGTCCCGGAGCGAACATCCCCCTAACTCCCCACTGCTCTGTGCATGCCCCCATTGCTTGGGTTCCCAGATGTTGGAGTCCCCACCATCTCCCACCCCCAGTCCAAGGTCCTGCGCCCCTCCCCGTGACAGAGCTCCCGAGCCAAGCGCCGGCCAGTCCTCGCTTCCCCGCGCCCCCGGGCTTCCCTCTTGCCAGAACGCGCCGGCACCAGTCGGCTCACTTGGCATCGGAGGTGAGGCGCGGCAGGCTGCCGGCGCCCATGGCCGACACGTGGTGGTGCGGCGGTGGCACCTGGCACATGCTGCAGGGACAAGGCATGCCGCCCCAGTGCTGGAAGCCCCCGCTGCCGCCGCTGCCGCCGCCCCCGCCCCCCAGAGGGGCGGCCGCGGCGGCAGACGGAGACTTGAGCAGGCCGTGCGGTGGACGGATAGAGCCGACAGACGACAGCCCGGAGCCGGGCAGAGAGGCGCTGGACACTGCCGCGGCAGCAGCGGCCGCAGCAGCCGCGGCGGCGGCGGGCGGCAGGATGGGGTGGTGCACCGCGGGGTGATGTGCTGCGTGCGCTGCGGCTGCCGGGTGCGCGGTGGCGGCGGGCAGGGGCGTGGAGTGTGCCAGGCCGCCGCAGGCCGATGGGTGGAAGCCAGCGTGGTGGCCCCCGTAGATCTCGCTCACCAGTCGCTTCATCTCCTCCAGTGAGTTGGTGAGCATGAGGATGTAGTTGCGCGCCAGCAGCAGCGTGGCGATCTTGGAGAGCTTGCGCACCGAAGGGCCGTGAGCGTACGGCATGACCTCGCGCAGGCCGTCCATGGCGATGTTGAGGTCGTGCATGCGCTTGCGCTCGCGGCTGTTGATCTTGAGACGCAGCTGCTGCAGCTCTGGCTCCGTCATTTGCTTCTTGTCCTTCTTGGTGGACGATGCTGCCGCTGACGACGTGGACGACGAGGTGCTGGACGAGGATGACTTGAAGCCACTGCCTCCTAGCTTGTCCCCAGGATGCACGCCTGCCGAGCCCATAGCGCCGCGCAGCTCGGCGCTCAGCTCCGGCGGGCAGTCGCTTGGCGTGGACGAGGACACTGTGCCCCCAGTGAAGGCGCTGCCGCTGCTGCCCTTACTCCGGGCCGGCAGAAAAAGGTCATCGGGCTCTGGCGACGACGGGCGGCTGGACACCAGGCTGGCGTCCGAGTCCATGGCCCCGGGGGAGGATAGTCGTCGCAGCTTTCGCGGGGTTTTCTTTCCCTCGGACCCGACCCGAAAACTTCCAGGAGAGGAGGAGGAGAAGTGAGAGCTGGAGAGAGAGAGAGAGAGAGAGAGAGAGAGAGAGAGAGATCAGTGAATGAGACAGAAAAGCTGCTCCCGCCTGCACCGCAGTACTGCAACGCGGGGTCCAGGCATAGGTGGCGCGTGGCTCCTCGTCCCCCTCGCTACTATCTCTCCAGCCTTCTTTTTAGCTTCACGCGGGTACCTACAATTAAGCCCTCTTTATCTCCCCTGTGCTCTCATGCAACAGGTTATTTCAGGGAGCGTTGGTGACCCTCGGGGTACGGATGGCATTCTAGAGGCTTCATGCTTTCAGTTAGGAATGGGGAAGCTGAGCCTCCCGGGCTGGAATAAACGAGTGGGAAGTGAGAGCCTTTCTTTGGGGAGGGTGGAGATCTAAATAGGGAAGTAATGGTTTGGTTCCTCAAACGGATCCACCTTATCTCCATCGACACCGTGCAGCAAACACACGCACTCGCACAGGCACCCAGCTCCAGCGCGGGGCCCAGATTCCATGCGCTGCTTCCGGAGGCTACGGGGAGCTCAGCAGCTGACTGGGGCTTGGGCAGTAGGAGCTTTTGTCGCCCTGACTTCTCGCTTTTGGTGAGGGGGATGCAGCGGTGAGAGTGGGAAGGAAGGAACAGCAAAGTCGTTCTGGAGTACTGGCCCGCAGAGGAGGGACCCAGACCCCCTGCATGGGAGCATTCTGGGTCACAGCCGAGTTGAGAGCGTCGGTCCCTGGGATCTAGGCTGGGGCTGCTGGGGGGCGGGGACACTTACTGTGGATGTGATTTTAGGAGCTCGCTCCGAAAAGCCTCAGCGGAGAACCTGGCACCAGGCGCTGGTGTCGCGTCCTTCTATAATAAGCATCCGCACCTTTCCAGGCTCGGCCGGTTTTTATAGCCCGGTGGCAGCGGCGACGGGCGGCAGCGGTTGCCGGGGCGGGGGCGGGGAACAATGTGCGAATCCTGGAGGGGCTGCAGCGCCAATGAGCTGGGCCCGCCGGGGGGCTGGGAAGCTGATGTCATCCGTGCTAATTCCGCTCAATGAAACTCGCCGGGCCCGGCACACGCCTCCTCCCAGTGCACAACCAATGGGCGCCCGTGGCCGGGAGATTCTTGGAGAGGGACTGGAGGAGGGACCCGAGGAGGCAGTAGTGAGAGGCAAGGGGGAGGAGAAGGGCGGGTTCATGGGGGATGGAGAGAGGGCTGAGCGTGCTGGGGACCCAGGGAGAAAGGGAACACAGTCAAATTTCTGTAAAAATACGGCCACCACAGAGTCAGGCTGGGGGATGTGATGGGACGGGGACTCTGCAGAGTCTAACAATCTAACCGGATGCCCCACGCAGCCGCAGCCTTTGGGATGCGCGCGGATAACCCTGGCCACCCAGGATCCGGGGCTGGAGTTTCCTCACTACTTCTTCCTCTCTCTGGTTTCTCACTGCCTGTTCGCATCTCACGGGTTTCATCAACACGTGGGCATTTGCGGCCCCAAAAGTGAACGATGCCCAGGCACAAAGTCCTCACTTTCTTAGCGCTCTCCTTGCGCCTCTAGGAGGTTGCTGTGGCTCCAGCTCCGCGGGAGGCCGGTAGCGCCCCCAGCTGGGGGCAGGGCCTTGAGGGGCAGAGGGCGGGCAAGCCAGGAGGGGACGGACTCCAGAAGAGTCTTTTAAAAGAAATCACAACTCTCCTTTAGGTTGAGGATGGTGTGGGTACAGGGACGGGTTATTTCCATACGGTAACTGCACCAGCGCAAGGACAGAGTCGTGCCTGTAGTTAAACACCCCTCCACTTATTAGCAGGGGAGCCGGATGATAGTAAATTTCAGTATCGTCTTTGTGATCCTCACACGCCTTGGGGCAGAGGCAATGCTGGCATCTGTAGTCCAAGCAGGGACTGTAAAAGCTTAGCAAAGAGCTGTAAAAGCTTAGTAAAGAGCCTTCCGCCCCAGTCACCTGCTTTCTGGAACTGCAAAGAGAAGTCTCAGGCCTGGGCAAGGCTTCTCCACGCTGTGGGCCAGACAGTGAGATCAAACCCCTCGCGACCGTGTTGGGACATGTTTTCCTGATTGCAGGCTGGCTCTGAAACCTGAAAACCCTTGACGATGAGGAATTAAGCCCGAACTGGAGAAGCACCTGACTGAGGTAGCTGAGGTATGGATGCATTCACCCATTTTACAGATGGAAAAACTCAAGACTGACTGCAGCAAGCCTGCAGAAAAAATTGCTAAGCCTTTACAGCGCAGCCCTACAGATGCTGACGTTGGCGGTTCCTTACAGTACAGGCAGCCAGCCACCTGTCTCCCCCAACCCATAACCTGTTCCCAGAGCTGAATTTCCCACACCCATACATTGCGAATTCAGAAATTTGTTTCTGCAGATCTCAGATGCTAGCGCTTGACACTGAGAGCTCGCGCACACAACGCATACTGTCTCCTAGGGAGTGTGAGGATCTTCGGGTTTCTTCCTTGCTGGGGAACTTTTAATGTGCAAGTACGATTTTAAAAACAAGCAAACAAATAAGCATAGTAAATAATTGGTCTTCAAGTAGCAAAGTTACAAAATAAACAAATACAGAAAGAAACCCACGTTACTGCCCCTAGTTCTAGATGTGTCTCCCTCTGAGGTCTACGCTAGCAGCCCAGCCGGCTCTCGCCTTCGCCCTAGTCTCGTGCCTTCTGGAGCATTATTTTTCAGTCCGCGTGTTTCCCAGCTGGCTCTGCAGCCATCCGTTAAATATGTATTTAAAACATGAAGAACTGAAGCGTGGTGTTATGTCGTCCAACGGTTACAAGGATGACCCATAACCGTTCAATTAGCAGAATCTGTCACACGGACGACGCAGGGAGCGGGGGTGGGGATCAGAAAGGGTTCGGCATTTGAAGATGCCTCCTTCGGGCCTACCCCCCCAACCGCAGGGAGGATTTGTGCGGAGGTGAGCGCTGTGGGGCCACCAGCCTGGGCGTGCAGTTTTGCGCCTGCCAGTGTAGCTAATAAACAGCAGCAGGCGCAGCGTGCGCGCGCCTTGGTTGCAGCCGCTGAGGTTAGTCCAGCCGCCGGCACGTGTCCCAGAACGCGCTTTTCTTTTTTGTTGCTGCCCACTGGTCTCTGTCCTGCGTCCGGCCTGCGGCGGTGAGAGCACGCGGTCTGAGGTTCTTTGCACGCTTGGTCCAGTGGCTGGAGTTGGGAGTCAGGGGTGAAAGTCGAGGGGCTCGTCCTGGCACGGCGCGAGTCTAGGGCCTGGAAGGCAGAGTCCGAAGGCAGAAGAGCTGGCTTGCTAGCCAGGTTTCCCCGTGGATGCACGGTCGTTGGACGCTCCAGGCCCTAGCCTGCCCCGTACCACCGGGCCTAGGCAGCCGTGGGTGTTCTAGGGCTGCGAGGTGGCACCTCGCTGTCCTCACTCCCCACGCGGGGAGCACAGGCTGCAGCTTTGTGCCGCTGCTGGCCCCTTCTTCACCTGGCGGCCTCCCCCAAACGTCCTTCGCCAGAGTAGCTTGGGAAGTGGGGGAAGTCTGTGTCCGCTTTGGGCTCCCTTAGCCCTAGCCCTAGTGCCAATCGGATGCTCAGTACCTCTCGCTGTATTTCCTGTGCCTCCCCACCCTCTCCCAGGAATAACCAGAAATTAAATCCCGCTGCCCGAGTTTGCCCGGGTGCGACCTGGAGGCGTCCCCAGCACTTGTCCGGGTCCTGCGTCCGGAGCCTGGGGGTAGATGTCTTGGGCGGGTCCCAGGCACCAGGGTTCCACCAGCGCGCGCAGCTGGGGCCCTTTCCTGGGGAATGGAGTGCTCACTTGCCGAGGCTAATGGGCCCCGGCTGCGGGAGTTCCTGGCTGGCCTCCGCATCCTGGTGCTGTGGGCCGCCTCCGTGTTTTCCCCTCTTCTTTGTGTTACACTCTCACAAAAGACCGGGTGCGTGTCGGGGCCGGCCTTTGTTGGACCGCCGGGCGGCCAGAGAGTAGCCCGTGCCAACCCGGCCGGCTCTCTCGGGGATCCAGGGCGCAGACCTCCCACTGCTTCCCGGGTCCCTCCCGGGCCTTCTTTCTGGTTCTCTTCCTTCCCTTCTCCGAGTTCCTGCTCACATTCAGGCTGCGTCTTGGCCTGGCTGCCAAACAGAACGACGTTCTTGCGCAGAGCTAACCAGGGGTGGCGGTGAGAGGCAAGGCTCCGGGCACCAGAAAGGAAAGGAAAGAAAAAGGCATTGCAGCCATCGCTCGTGAAGGACAGCGTTTGGCTCCCAAACGTGTGCGACACGACCCCTTAGAAGTCAGAACTCTGCAAGCAAATGGCGTGTCTTTTTCACAACACAGCTCCAAGAGTCGTCCGGGGTCAGCGCGGCTGGTGGGAACAGCGGCTCCCGGGACGGGTCTAGGACAGTTCACACCGGGTGCGGGGGATGGGTCCTAGCACTTGGCAGGTGTTTGGTAAATACTTCAGAATGCACAAACGTGCAGATGTGCACGCGGACTTGTGTAAAACGTGGTCAGTAAAATGCATGTAAATGCAGGCAAAGGTGTGTTGTGTGTTTATTCACTGTATATAATAAACCAACAGGCCTGTAATCTGGATCTTGGAGTATATGGGCGCCTTTAGAATGACTGGGCTGTCGACTTCCACCTAGTGACAACTGTGACCACTTAAAGGCAACCGAAATTGTGCCAGGAGTTTCAGGTGTTTTGACAGACATCATTTAATTTAGTCTCACTGGCCATAGGAGGAAGGCATGACTCCCATTTTACAGACGGTGAAACTGACTCTCAGAGAGAGCTGTCGCCATTTGCCGGAGATTCTGCCGGCTGAGGGCCGAGTCCAGGGAGAGCTTGGAGGTGGGGGAGGCAGCAAGTGTGGGCTCAGAGAGGCAGAGATCTCCAGTTGTCCTTTCTCCACCTCAGGTTCTCATTCATAAAATGTAAAATGGGTTTCTCGAAGCTACCTGTGGCTTCCAAGGTGTCTGCTGGGAGATTTCGAATGTAAGAACCAAATGACGCCCTCCCCTTGTAGTTTTTGTCTTCTGCTAAGAATCTGAGTGGCTGTGAGGTAGTGTGAATCCAGGATCCCCTGAGATGGCTTGGTTTAAGCTCTGTGCCAGCAGAGACTGGGCTCCAGGAGCATTCCAGAGGAAGGTCTGGAGCTTGCAGGGAGCGGGGGCTGCCCCACGGAAACTAAAGGACAACAAACAAAAAAGCAACCTAACAAAGCCCAAACCAGGAACCGCCCCTCCAGTCAACCCCTCTGTCACGATCCCCGGTCCCTTCTGGGAAAGCTGGGTTGACAGCCACCTGGCTATCCTTGAAGTGCCCTTGAAGTTAAGCTGCCCTCCACCTTCGCAGTGGGTATGTATTGGGATAGGACTGAAGGGGGTGCAATGAACTTTCACTGAGCTCAGCTTGCAGCAGCTATCTCAGCCAATCTTCACAGCAGCCCCTTTGGGGTTAGGAGGAAGGCACGTTGTTCTCATTTTACAGATGAAGATACTGCTAATTGAGGCCAAGGCAGGGGTGGGCTTCAGCCCCCAGCCCACCAGATCCCAAGTGCCTAAGGCTTCTAGGGTTTCATCCTACACTTCCCTTCCCCGCACTCCACCCTAGGAGGTGCTAGACACACACCGGCTTTGGTGGAGTGGTCTACCCTACTGGAGGCCACCCCCTTCTACAAGTTGTAATGAATCCTGAGAGTGGAGGATCAGGTAAACAGGTCAGGGAGTTCCTGCAGGGGTGTCTCTGGCTGGCTGGCAAGTCCGTTGGGTTATGATGTGAACCAGAAACCCCAACTGGACCGGAGGGTACCGCAGACCCTCAGTGGGAGGAGGCAGCAGGCCTCCGCGTTCAGGAGTGGCTCATCCAGGCTATGAATAGGTGACCCCTCTGTGCTGCAGGTTTCCAAGGACAGGGGCCCAGTGTTCCCCTGGGCCCGGGGTTGTTGGACGCATGGAAGGCATGGAACCTCTCACCTCAGGGTACAGAGGGAGATTTCCCTCAGGGTACAGAGGAAGACTTTGTGCCTAGGCATCCTTTACATTTGGGACCCCAAATGCCCACATGTTGATGAAACTCCTGAGATGGGAACAGGAGGTGGTAAGCCAGAGAGAGAAAGAGCTAGTGAGGAGCCTCAGCCCCGGTCCTGGGTCGCCAGGGTTATCCTCGCACATCCCAAAAGCTGCGGGTGCATGCGGCATCAGGTTAGATTGTTAGACTCTGCAGGGTCCCCGTCCCGTCCCATCCCCCAGCCTGATTCTATGGTGGCCGTATTCTTACAGAAATTTGACTATGTTCTCTTTCTTCCTGGGTCCCCAGCGCGCTCAGCCCTCTCTCCATTCCCCTGGAGCCCGCCCTTCTCCTCAGAGAGCACTGGGTCGTTCCCCTGGGAGCACCGGGTGGACCACCTAGTTTACTGTTCAAGAGTAGGGCTGGGGGATGATATTTTCTTCAGAGATCTCGCTGCTGTGCACATAATAAGTAGCAATAGGTCTCCCCATCGCCAGTCAGGATCAAGTCCAAGCACTCTAACCCCGCCTGCAGGGTCCCAACCTGGCCCCTGGGGGCTTCTCCTCTACCCCTCCCACACCGGGTGGGCCAGCGCTTTCCCCATCTTCCCCCACCCACTCCAGCTCCCCCATCCCCACGCGCCTTCCTCCTGTCCATCTGAGCGTCTAGTCCTAGCTGTCCAGGGGTCTGCCTGGAAGGCCCCGCCACCCCTCCTAGAGTCCCTGTAGCAACCAGAGCTCCACCACACGCAGGTCTGGGTTCTTCTCACTGTGTTGTAAGGGTCTAGTTTCCTCCACCGCCAGGGTCCTCACAGTGCCTGGACCTGCTTTGCGGGTCGGGGGTCGGGGGGCGGCCCAGGACAGGGACAGGCCTAGAAGGGCTGCGCACTTGGAAGAGCTGGTGCTAAGAGAGTTGCTCAAAGAGTTTTACGGAGTTTCCACACAGCGCAAAAGACACGCACGATGACTACAGTGCCACAGTTCCCCCCCCGCTAGTTAACCCAGTTTCAAAAATGTCTGAAGAGGCCCTGGGCTGCTCACTGCCGGCCTTCTGGGGACGAGGTGGCAACCCGTTCCCTCCTCCCCGCTAGCCGTCGGTACTGTGCGACGCCGGGTCCCCTCCTAGAAGCCCCCTCTCCAGTGTCTACCGCGCTCCAAGTCGCCCCGGGACTGACTGATGCCAGAGGGCGGCTCCCGAGCTCCCTGGGCCCTGCAGGGACCCGCTGCCCTCCCGCCTGAGCTGGGGTCCGCGGAGCCGGAGAGGGGCTGACCGCTGTCCCCGGGCTTCGGGCCGCCCCAGGCCATCGCGGGACGGCGGGAGGCTGCGCGGCGATTGAAGGCTCGGCGGGGCACCAGAATACGGCCCTCCGTCCCACCCCGCGTCCTAGCCCCGCGATGCCAGAACGCGCAGCGGATGAGGATTTCGCAGTTGCGCGGAGGACTCCGGGGCCGCGTCTTCCCGGCCCCGCGTCTTCCCGGCCCCGCCGAGCCGCGGGGCCAGCACCGGGGGAAGCCTCTGCCGCGTGGTTCCCTGCAGGCCAGCGCCGCAAACTCGCTGCCGTGAGGGGTCAGCGGCCCGCTATTTGTGCCGGATGGGTTCAGCCCGCAGCTTCACTGCAGAGGTCGGGGTCCTTGCGAGGCGCGCCTGGCCTCGGTTTTGGGTTTGGACTAGGAGGCGGGAAAGACAGGAGAGGAGGCTGGGCGAGCTCCCGTGCTCCCCCTTCCTCCAAAATTTCCCTCCAATACATACATCTAAATTCCGTCTTTGATTTTCCTTCCTTATGCCCGGCTCTTGAGAACCAGGAACCTCAGGAAGGCTCCCCGCGCCTCCTTCCAGACCTGTGGTCCGGGGACATAGGTGTTCGTTGGAAATAAAAGGTCTCGAGCCCACCCAGATTCACTGAAACTGAATCTACATAAGCCAAGGTCCCCAGGTGGTACAACAGCACAGTGGCGTTTGAGAAGCCCTGCTCTACATCTTCTGGGGCTCATGCTCGGATTTGCTCTTCTCCCCAAGGACCTTGGATCTCCCAGTCCCAGACGTAGACTCTTTCTGAAGCTCGCAAGGGTATTTCCTTGAGATTAAGCAACTCCTCCCAGACCATATGAATAGGCGTGCCTCCAAACCCCTAGACCACCTGTCAAATAACACTCGATAAGCAAGCTGTTAATAAGATGCATGTGCATTGTAAACAAACAAAAACAAAAACTGAAATGGTACAGAAAGCAAATGTCACCATTACCATTCTAACACCTCTGCCCCTGCCAATAAACCACTGTCAAGATTTTGACGAATGCCCTTTCAGCCTGGTTGTATACAAACTTCGTAACCTGCTTTCTTTTTTCATTTCCAGCACCTCGTAGACATCTTTCTATAAAAAAACAAGATCCACTCAGCTCCCTTTAACAGTGTAGCGCTGCACCACTTAATCCCCTTTGGACCCTCCTCTCCTTTGCCCAGGGCCTGTTCAGCCCTGGAAAACTGGCAGAACTGGAATCCCTGAAATCCGTTTTCCACTGTGGGCGCATAAGGCAAACATAAAATGCAAAGTTCGCTTACTACACTTGTTCCCTCAGCCACCCAGTTCTCTTGCTCAGTTACTCTTGCTCTTCTCCTGGGCCCTTTGGGGCTCTGTGCCCAGAGCTCATTCTCCTTTGAGGAGTCTTTTCCTGCAGATACAGAGGGAAGAACTGGTTCCCAGTTTGCCTAAAGAAGAGGCAGATGTGTGTGGAAAGCTGAGCCCACTGGTCTTGAAGTGACTTCGTTGGCTCAAGGAAGAATGACTTTAAGTGGGAGCAAGACATTCCTCCACTGCCACCATGACCAGGCAGAACTTGAGTTCTGTGACTTTGCAAAATGTGGGCATTTTAGATATTGATTTCTTGTTTCTTTCCCCACTTCCAACAACGACAACGAAAGGTCATCTGCTTCTAGGCTGAATCGAAGGCACTTGTCTAAGCAAAGAGACCATACTGTTTAAGTGAAGTTTACAGATTGCACAAAGAGAGAAATAAAAAAGAAAGGGGGGTTGAGGGATAGAGGGAGGGTGGAAAGAAGGAAGGACAGATGGAAGGAAGGAAGGAAGGAAGGAAGGAAGGAAGGAAGGAAGGAAGGAGGGAAAGAAGGAAGGAAGGAAAGAAGGAAATATAGATAGATTTAAAAATACTAAACAAAAGGATTAACATGAAAGAAAGAAAGAAGAAAGGAAGGAAGGAAGGAAGAAAGAAAGAAAAGAAAGGAAGAAAGAAAGAGAAAGAAAGAAAGAAAGAAAGAAAAGAAGGAAAGAGCAAACACTAATGGTAAATGGGGAGAGCTTCCTGTCTGAAGCTAAGTATAACACAAAGATGCCCAGTATCAGAACTTTTATTTAACATTGTGCTGAAGTTTTCAAGCAGTGAAATTAGACTAAATAAATAAACGGTGAAGAGACTGGGAATGAAAATTTGCAATATTTGCAAATAATATGATGCTTTATGTGGAATATCTAAAGTAATCTATAGAAAACCTATTAGAATTAATGCATGAGTTTAGCAAGACTCCAGGATGAAAGGCCATTATCAAAAATTAATTTTATTCTACTACAACAACCAAAGAATTTGAAAATAATATGTTATAATTGAACCATTTACCCAGTAGCATCAAAAATATTAAATATCAGGGAATAAATTTGACAAATGTGAATACTTCTCACAAACCGTAAAATACCATTAAGCAAATCTAAAGACAAATTGAACAAACAGAGAAATACATCATGTTCATGTTTAGAAAATAATATTATAAAGATATCAGTTCGCACCAAATTGATCTAAAAATTCAATTCAATCACAATCAAAATCTCATCAGGGTTTGTGCATGTATGTGCAAATTGATAAATGAATCCTAAAATTTGTTTGTAAATGTAGGAAGCTAAAAACAGGTAAGTCAAAATTGAAAAAGAAGAAAAAAGAGTAAGTATTTTTGTACCAGACATTGACTTATTTTTGAAGATACAGTAATAGAGATAGTGTGAAATTTCTGCAAGGGTAACTAAATTAATAATGAAATTGAAAATACAGTCAACGGATCCACACATACACAAACACTTGAATTATGATAGAAGTGGTCCTGGAGAGTGATAGAAAAGTACAGTCTTTTCAACAAATGGTTCTGAATCAATGAGATATACATACGGGAAAAAAAGAAACTTGACCCCAACGTCTGACTATATGCAAAGATCAATTTCAAGTGAATAGTAAAATTAAAAGATAAACAATAAAGCATCTAGAAGATAATAGTTTCATGATCTTGAGATGAGTAGAGATTCTTTTAAAATGATACCATAATCCCTATATTTAAAGAAAAACATGATAAATTAGACCCTATTAAGACCATTAGACTGTTCCCAGAACTCTAGGAATTCTTAACTGGTTCATATAACTCTAAACTAACATGAAGCAGAATAAGAATTAATTGAATACCAAGAAAATGCCTTGATAGATTTTCATCCTGTCACAATATGCAATTTAAATGAATTTCATAAGATTGATCCAAGTCAAAGCATCTATGATGATCTATTTAATAAACAGTGCTATGCATCTAATTTTAAAAAACAAAACTGGTATCTGAAAGGATGTAAATTTTATACTAAGCAAAGACTCAGAAAGGGCCCAGATAGTTACCTTATCATTCCTGAGTCCTTAAAACTTTCATTATTAAAAAGTCGGTACTCTGTGACACATCATGGAGTAGATAAAATGATACAAATTATGAAAAAAAATTAGCATGTTGACTGCTCTAAAATTTTTTGAATGATGTATAACCAATACTTAGTTTGCCAAACCCATAATCCTGGTAAAACAATAAAATCTCAGGTGTTACATTTCCATCACCCGCTAAATCATTTGATACTTACTTCAATTTCAACCCTCAATGAATATCAAAATGGTCTTGAAATAGTCTGTATGTTCTCTGATTGGATAGAAGTTTTCCCCTGCAGGAAGCCCTATGCTATTACAATAACTAAAAGGTTATTCAAAAATGTGTTTATGTACTGTATTCTTAAAAATTACTGAGAGATTTAAGCATTCTCACCACAAAAGAAAAAATGTGAAGTACAGTAGTCCCCACTTATTTATGAAGGATACATTTTAAGACCCCCAGTGGATGCCCAGAATTAGAAATAATATCAAACCCTATATTCACTGTGTTTTCCTATACATATATATCTATGGTAAACTTAGATTTAAAAATTAGGCACAGTAAGAGATTAACAACAATAACTAACAATAAAATCGAACAATTATGACAATATACTGTAATAGAAGTTACATAAAGTAGCTTTTTCTCTGTCTCAAAATATCTTATTGTATTGTACTCATCCTTCTTCATTTTATGATTATATGAGATGATAATATGCTTGTGTGATGAGATAAAGTCAGGTGAATGACCTAGGCATTGTAACACAAATGGAAAATTCCAGAAATAATTCATAAGTTTTAAATTACATGCCATTCTGAGTAGCATGATGAAATCTTGTACCACTGCACTTCATCCTGCCCAGTTGCCATTAGTCACTTGGTAGCTATATTGGCTACCAGGTCAACAGTCACAGTAACAAAGTGCTTGTGTTAAAGTAACCCTTGTTTTACTTAACAAGAACCCCAAAGTGCAAAATTAGTGATGTAACATCTTTGGGCCATGGTTAACCACAGATAACTGAAACCACAGAACAGGAAACTATGTAATAAGGGATTACTATATGTGAGACAATGCGTATGTTAATTAGCTCTATTTAGTCATTCCATGATCCGTTTCTCCAAACATATCAAATACAACTTTTATTTGTCAATTAAAAATAAATTGATCAATTAATTAGGGGAAAAAGAAAATGTGTTTCCTTTATGGCAAGTGGAGGCATTCTGGAGAAATCTTCGGCAATAGAAATACTAATTTCATTGAAAAAGTTGTAAAACTGTTAAATGAGTTATTGTAAACATTACCATTGTCCCTATCATATTTAGTCTTCTGGGAAAGTTGAAAGGACAAATAGCATTTAAAAATTGAAATTGACAAAGTTAACTGAATCAACTAGATTGCTTTACTAATGACATTATCATTGGCCTTGATGGAAAGCATATCCATCCCTACTGGAAAACACAAATTAACCCTTTGTGAAATAGTTACTAGGAGACCTATGTCCCTAATATTAAAACCTTCTGTATCTTCTGCTTTTACAAACTCTGACATGATTTAGTGTTGCAAGACTTTAATGCATTATACCAACATATATTTTCATCAGGTAAAAGAAGCCTTCTGTGACCCACAAACAACAACCAGACATTTCATAAACTGAGACTCAAAGCCTGCGCCTTTTGGGAATGGCACCAGAGAAGGACTGCCCTTTAACCCTGTTGGAAGGGACTATACTGTATTCTCACCACCCACACATCAGCAAAACTTCAAAACCTCAAGCCTTGGGTCCATGTCTCTCAATTCAAGAGGGCCCCTCCAGACTCAGGAATGTATACCTGTTGAAGACCTAAACTTATCAGGGAGCTTCCTCCCAGAAGCAGGCGACATCTCAGATGTGGACAGCTTTCCCAAGGTCACAGATCAAGACTTCTTTCCTCTGTCATTGTGAAATGTTTACTCTTTTTCTTCATTTTCCTGTGCCACTATTCTGTTTATGCATGGGAAGATACGATATGGTTATAATTTCACAACTGATAGCTTCCATGGAAATTTAACTGAATGATGAATATGTCATGTTAAGACTAAATTCCTACATGATCTTAGAGATCCTCTAGCTTATCCAATAACAAATTTCACTCATATTCCAAGTGCAACTACTGTTCAAATTGCACATCTGATTCCTTCCATAGTGTTAGGCTTTTATATTCATGTATTCACAGTGTTTGTTTAAATCTGACAGCAGGCAAAAACTCTAGTGAGGGTTTGGCAGTTTTATGCCAGAAACCATGTAAGAAAATTAAAAGGAAAGATAATTCAACAATTTGTAGACAAATTCCTAATCCTAATTTTCATTATCCTCCTAATAGTCATCATAGCAGTCTCCCTAGTACACTGTATCAAGATTCTTAAATGCTTGCATGCAGCCATCCACTATGCATCAAATGGTCTCAATCTGGTTAGAATAACAAAAACGTAAAGAAAACATAAAGCATCAGTCCACTGACCTGACACCCTGACTTGTGAATTCCATACTAAGACATCCTGACTTGTGAATTCCATACTAAGACCAAACAAGTCCATTAAGATGGTAACAGAGAGTGGTGTCAATGTTGAAGATTTTGAGAGGCTGACTAAAACGGGAAAATTATTAAAGCAAAATTAGCAGGAGTTCATTAGCCTGAGGCTATCTTCATACTTAGAGTTTCCGTAATAAAGCACAATAAAATATAGTATGCAAACAAACTGAAGGCTAACTTACTATTAACAAACAGCCAGGTTTCAGCCAATCACAAACAGACAACTGAACAGCTTCAGCCAATTACAGTCAGTCAACTGATGGAACTATAATCTAATAAGGCAAATGCCTAGCTGTAGCCAAGCAGATGATTTCTCTGCTTTATTTCTGTGTTTGGCCTATAAAAGCTCACTGCTTATGCTGCTGGGCAAAGCTCTCTGAACTATTTGTTCTGATTACTGCCTGGTTCATGAATTGTTCTTTGCACAAATATACTCTGTTAAATGTATCTAAAGTATTTATTTTAATACCTATATGAATGCATGTATATATATATAAATATATATATATATTTATATATATATATACACCAACAGACATACACAAGAATTTTATAGCTGTATAATTTATAAAAACCCAAATAGGAAATAACCCTAATGTCTATCAACAGTAGAATTGTCAAATAAATTGTGTAATATTTACTTAATGGAATAGCGTAAAGCAAAGAAAATGAACAAGAAAGTTAATACCACAACATGGCCAATGCTGTGGTGAACAGGTAAACAATAAGGCTGCTGTGAAGATGAATGAGATTATTGTTATGAATGGCCTGTTGCTTAGACTCTTCAAAGTTCCTTCGCTTACCAACTGTACCTAACTACAGAAGTATATCTTGGTTACCTTTATTTTACTTCTTTAGTGGAAGGATCCTTTCTGATGCTCAGCCTGTAACATTGCTATGCATCTACTTGATGCCCCTCTGAGCTGCTGGCCTTAAGAAAAGGTGGTGTCAAGAAGGGACAAAGGACAGCATGAACACTGACTCTGGGGAAGTTCTGAGTCAGGTTATGCTGAGCTATTAATATCTGTGGTCCAGGAGGAAGAGGAAGAGGAAGTTTATTGTTATCTATAGATTTATCAGCAAGAGAACAATTCCCCCTACTGAGCAGCCAAAGGACATAGGATATAGAGTGCGGGTGACAGAGCTGCAGCCCATACTGCCACACAGTTCAGAACCCTGAGTGGGGAGCATACTGTGCACACACAACAAACTTTCCTATCCTATGGTCTTGGGGAGGAAGGCACAGGCAAGCTCTGAGAAATGGACAGACAACTGGGAAATCATGAAAGAACTTTCACACTCAGAGAGTTGGCATGACATATCAACAGCCTCTTTAAATGTGATCCAAACTGTGAGTGACAACTCTAAATGTTCTTTGATCCACATCTGTGAAAGTAATATCTGTGAACAAGTAAACTCAAATACTAGTCAACCTATAAAAACAAACAACAATAACAACAAAATCAAGAGTTCAGTAGTTGAGGCTTTTACACTTCGGAGTCAGAGTTACACATGCTGTAATCTCAGGATTTTCTCAGTTGCTAGCTGTAATGTGTCTAATTAATCTTTCTGAGGTCAAGTTTTATCATGTCTAAAGTTGGTGTAACAATATCTACCAAACAGGAGCATTAAAAAAATAAAGAAATAATATATATAAAGTACATATCACACTGGTTAGTAAAAAATAATTACTGAATAATGGCAGCTATTATCCAAAAGACAAACACATTCTCTCTATACACACACACAAACACACACACACACACATTCATACTCTCAAGTAACTCAAAGTTTCAAGAGGGGAGTTAATACTCATATGAGAAATATGTGCGGAAGTTTAGATTGGTCATCAAACCAAATCTAGGGACTGGCTATCAAGAAAAAATTGTTCTAATGAAGAGAATGCACATTTATGGTTCCACATATGCTATATGCTAGATGGCAATGCATGCTATATGCTAGATGGCAATGCATGCTGTATAATATAATGCTTTCTATCTGGGTTACGCCAATCCACAATGCCCCCAGCAATGTGTAAGTATTGCAAGTTTCACAAAAACCATGCTTATAAAGGTGCTATTTTGTTGTTGTTTGGACTAATTTTCAGACTGTTAGATGTTAATTTTTAGAACTTCATGAAATGTTTAACTGTTTTTCATGAGTTTTAGGAGACAGTTAATTAACAAGCATTATAGAGCTGTTCAACTGAGCAAATTGGTTTTCATCACTAGCATAGGTTGATGAGGCCCATCAAACAAAGAATGTGAGAAGGCATAAAAAAGACTTGTTGTGCTCCAAAATGATACATCCTTAATCCGGAAGCTCATGCAGTTCTGAAGCTCTTTCACAAAGCATTTGCAATTATCCATCAAATGTGCTTCCCAAGAGCATTTTGAAAACTCAAAATTGGGGGTTATTTTCACACAGCTCAGTGTTTTCAGGCTTTCACTGGTTTTTAAATTAATGGAAAAAGTATGACAAAACAAACAGAATTTTTTCTTACAAGAACCTGTTTGAATGCCCATTGTGCTTTTTGACAGTAAACACCAGGTAGGAAATTCAAGGGTTTTTTGAAGTCAGTGCACACAATTTTCTATTTACTCTTAAAGAGTAATTTGTTAAGAAGTTTCTTTATTTGCAGTAATAAAATATGTCTCACCATCTCTAAAGCAAAATAATCATTAATAGTGACAATTATATGGCAAAAAGAATTAGGCCTTAAGAGAGAAGAAAATCAAATTTAAGTAGCTTGTAATAAATTATTTTGCAAAGTAATACTGAAAATGTATTATGTTTGTGTATGTTTGGGCACACATGTGTATGTATATGTTTATGTATGAGTGTGGGTACATACATATCATATATATATGTTATTACTGTCTACTGTCATTGCTGACTATGACACCTGTGATTATGGTTTTGATATCACAGACATACATAATCATACTCTGATAGTATTTGTCATTCCTTCTATTATGTGGAAGGGTGGTAACAAAGACCCACTATGTAGCTAATAACCAAGAATCCTGAGAAACCCACTACAACACCAAATTACTCTCATTTTCTGTTAAAAAACAAAAGAAGGAGAAATAGTACATAAGGTATATTATCATGCCCTCTACAATTTGTGTGAAACAGCTCAATACAGTTGTCATCGGAATTAGGTGTGACCTTCTCTACCACTTTGGAAATAAGACTATTGATTGTATATTTCTGTTTTATGCTAACTTGCCTATCATTCTTGAGAGTGCAGTACTGAGAATAAGTCTCGTTTTTAAAATAACCTCCATGATTTGTACTTTAAGGATGTTGTTGAGGATACTGTTTGCTACATCAAAGAGGTCTTCCCGATGAAGTTAGCTTAGAAAAATGTTGCATTATTTTCACACTGCTCTAAAGAAATACTCATGACTGAGTAATTTATAAAGGAAAGAGGTTTAATTGACTCACAGTTTTGCAGGGCTTGGGAACCTCAGGAAACTTACAATCATGGTGGAAGAGGAAGAAAACACATCCTTCTTCACATGGCAGCAGGAAGGAGAAGTGCAAGCAAAGAAAGAAAAACCCTATAAAACCATCAGATGTAGTGAAAATGCACTCACTATCATGAGAACAGCAGCATAGGGGTAACTACCCCATAATTCAGTTACCTGCAGCTGGGTCCCTCCCATGACCCCCTCTCATAATGTGGGGATTATGAGAACTACAATTCAAGATAAGATTTAGGTGAGGATACAGCCAAACCATATCAAATGTCTTTCAAGTCCTATGTCAAAAATAACTGGGCTTCTCATCAGTAACTTACCTATTTTCATCTCATACATGTTGGGCATACTGTAAATACATGATTGTATTTCTCTTTTTCTTTGGCTTACCATCAAGTTTGTGGACCACCTCCATACTAGACTAGACTACATAGTTGCTATGAACCAATCTTATATGTGAATTCACTTGATTTTTTCCTTTCTTTACTCTTATTTCATTTTTGAAATTGCATTATAAAAATTTTAAACTCCCTTAAATTCTTTTTGACAATGCAAAATAAGTATCAACAGAATAGAACCACTGATACATTACCAATATATTTTCTTTGTGTATGTATGCTAATTGATCATCTACCTTTCCCAAAGAACTATGAGAGACACTAACATGAATCAAATATGGCTTCTGCTTCAGTTTTGGAAGAGACCTACACACAAATAAGTTTAATAAAACAGAGGTCGATAAAAGTACAGAAAACATTATATAGAAATTGAGAAAAAGGGAGACATTAATTGCCCTTAGTGGAAAAAAAGGTTAAGGGACATGTAGTAAAGTAAAATGAGCAATGCTGTTGCTTACTAGCTGTGTGACTTTGGATGAATCATTCACTTTCTTTGTGCCTCAATCTCCTCATCTGCTAAATGGGAATAGTAATATCTTGCTATACAATTAAATGAGATAATGTACTTAGCACAAAGCGAATGCTTAATATATTTTAGCTGATATAAATAACTTTTTGATACCATAACAGAGATTATATCAGAGCTTGATTTTTATGGAAAAGTATAATTTGAATATTTGATATGAGAAGAAAAAGTATCTAGAACTATAAAAATATACAAAGAGAAAAGGAACAGAGGCAAGAAATCATTGTACATGCACAAGGAAGAGTATGTAGAAGAATTTGACTAGATCTATACCACTCAAAGAAAGTCAGCTAGACATATGCTTAGAGTGGTAGGTCTTAATAAAAAAGCTTAAATGGAGGTAATGAATGTGGGATTTTTTTTCAGGAGGCATGGAAGCATTTTGAAGTTTTCAATGAGTACATATTGGAATCAAATTAATTGAAGGACAAATGAATTAAAATGTGAATAAAAATAATGAGCAGTGAGATGATTAGTACAGTGGCCCAAGTCAGAGGTATTGATATCTGAATTAGTGTACTTGCAGAAAGAATAGAAAGGAAGGGACAGCTGCAAGATATTCACAGTCTACAGATGCCACGGAATTTGGCAACCTTTTGATTTTAGTGTAAAAAAAAAAAAAAAAAAAAGAGGCGAGAAATCAAAGTCTATGGTTTTAATTGTAGCTGATAATTGATATTCAATGTCATCAAAAAAGGTCAAGTTAAGAAAAAGCAGAGTGGTGAAGGTGAGTTGATCAATTCACATTAGGATGGTTGCCCTTTGCAACACTGATGGGCTGCAAGAGCTGAGGTGCCAATGAAGTTGGAAGTGAAAGCACTCAGATGAGGAACAGAAGTGGAGGTAAAGAATTGGGAGTCTTCTTCATTGCTGAGCTATCCAATTAGATGAGCTTTATCAGACAGAAAATAAGGGAGAAGATAAAAGAGGTAAGGATTGGCCCTTGAAAAGCATTATATTTAGGACTGAGAGGAAGAAGAGCACCCAAAGAGGAATAATTGATGAAGTGAGAATAAAATCAAGGCGATTTGGTGCAACCTCAAAATGACAATTCCATTCAAGTGATGCAGTTTTCCTTCATCTTTTGCTATTGTTTTTAATTAGAACTTGATGTAATAGGAGTAAACACTTCTCCCAGAATAATGCCATTTAAATTTTTTCTAAATATAAGAATTATATCCTGAGGTAGCTTAAGCCTGAAAAATTCAACAGAAGTAATTTGACTCCATAAAGTATGATTCAGTCTCGGTAGTTATAAATATTACTCCAATTATGAATTAAAATTTTTCAAAAGAAACTAAATTAAATCACAGTATATTTAGTGTAACTTTTGAAAAATGGAGCACTCCTGGGTAATATGATACTATTGTTTCTCCTCTAATTCATTTTCCATATCATTTAGGACAGATACGAACACTTTTCTTGCAGTCTATTTTGCTTCTGTTTGTACATTTTGCCTTCAGATTTTCTTCACTTCTAAGAATCTATTATCATTTGGCATTAGGGGAATTATTTTTATTAATATTTTCCCTTAACAATCTATTTTTTCATATTTAATTTCTAGCATGCATTTTTTAAAATATAAAGCAAAAAGGACCATTGGTAGTAAATGATGATTTAAGTGACCTAAAAGCTTCAAATACAGCAGCAAATGAGAACTAATAAGCTCATATGAATATTAAAAGATTTTTCTATTTACCTCTCCCAACCAAGTCACTCACAGTGATTTTTTGAACTTTATGTGATACACCTGGGGTCTCTTGTTCCTTCCTTCTAGTCTCCTCCACTGCCTATAATTCTGCTTTTAAGTCACACCCTTCTACTGCCATTGTGTTGATGCCCTCAATTAAAGCAAGGCTTCCTGGTGCATGAACTTCAAGTTATCAAAAATATATTAGGGCTCTCCACAAAGACAGAACCAATAGAATTATGAATAAATAGATGAGAGAGGATTAATTTTAAAAATTGGCTCATGCAATTATGGAGACTCAGAAATCCCACAACAGGATGTCTGCAAGCTGGAGAACCAGTGACTCTGTAGTGTGGCTCAGTTCAAGCCCAAAGTCCTCAAAACGAGGGAAGCTGATGGTGTAACTCTTTGTCCAAGGCCAAAGGCCAGAGAATCCAGAGACATGGGAGGTGGTAAAAGTCCTAGAGTCCAGAGGCTAGAGAACCTGGAGTTCTGATGCTCAAGGGCAGGAGAAGGATGTCCCAGCTCCAGGAAAGAGAGAGAGAATTCACCTTTCATCTGCCTTTTAGCTCTATTTGGCTCCAGACAATTGAATGGTGCTCATTCACATTTAGGGTGATCTTTCCCATTCAAGCCACCAAATCACATGCCAATCTCCTCCAGAAATACCTTTACAGACACACCCAGAAATAATGGTTTACCAACTATCTAGATATTCCATAATCCAGTCAAGTTGACACTAAAAAATTAACCATCACAAACGGCATGTTCCTTTCAATCATTCATACACCAAAACCAAATTATATTCCACAGAAATAGGGAGAATGCCTACATAGCTCATGCACTGTCTATTAAACAGGGCTGGAGAATAGGTAGTGTTTTCCCCATCTCTCTCCTAAAGTGTCCATTTCAAAGCACCCTCCATATAGCCCCTCTTTATTCTAATGCAAATTAAATCATCCAAATGTGTGCTTATGATAACACACAGTTCAGCTATTTATTATATTTATTAGACCCTGATTTCCAGTTTAGACCAAGCTAGTCCTCTTAATATGGAAAGAGATATAAACATAGTTACATAAAAATGATAATATAGATACAGTTTATACAGATATAGATCTAGAGACAGATTAAGTAAAAATAAGTAAAACAAAATATCAATAATCATTTTTATTTTGATACCAATTACCTATATCTTAATGTAGATCCTATATATACAATAAAATTATCAATTTAACTTAAATGTTGTAGTAGTTACTTTTTTCTGCATAAAAAACACCTCAAAACTTAGTGGCTTACAGTCATTTATTTAACTTACAATTCTGCAAGTTGGCAATTTGGGCTAGGTTTAGCTAGATGTTTCTTGTAGGCTCAGCTGAATTGGCTCATCCATACTCTAGTGGGCCTGTACAGACCAATTCACAGAGAAGCCACAGAGATCTGAGAAAGAAAGAGGAAGCATTCAAGACTTCCAATTACCTAAGCTCAAAACTGGCACATCATCACTTCTGCCATATACCTTGTCCAACGCAAGTGACAAGGCCAGACCAGATTCAAAGGATAGGGAGACAGACCCCACCTTTTTATGGAAGGAGCTACAAAGTCATATTTTAAAGGCTTTGGACATGAGACTAGAAGACATTTGTTAAGCTGTTAAATAAAAACTGATTAAAACACACAATAAAATATGCAAGTTCACATGACAGCCTTCTCCCCAGGAGTGTCTATGCTACACAGTAAACAGTGAAGGTCACTGAAAGACATCTCAGGACACTATCTGGCAAAAGGAAGGCATTCAAACCTATTCGTTGAATAAATCAATGATTTGAGAAAATGAATTTTCATGACAACTAAAAAATGGTTAACTCCTAGCATATTCTGAAAAACTATTATATCCTCCAGATGCCTATCATTAACTTAAATAAAAATATTTGTTTTTCTAAGTTACGATAGTTTAGAAATATAAACAGTTTTTCAAAAGGCAAATGATACATAGTAAGTCCTCACTTAACATTGTAGATAGTTTCTTGAAACTGTGACTTCAAGGAGAATGATGTATAAAAAAACCAATACTTTTGTCATCAATGTTATAACAGAATAATGTTAACTGAGGGCAGCAGTATCTTATTTTCCTTAAAGTCTTAGTTTCTAAAAACCAATTTTGACATTAAGTGAGGATTTACTGTACCAAAATGGATAGTGCATCTTGCATTTTCTAAAGAGAAATGGACTTACGTAGCCTCAGATCCTCTTGAGTACAAGTCCGTCAAAAGATAAATCAGGCTGAGCACAGTGGCTCACACCTGTAATCCCAGTACTTTTGAAGGCCAAGTCAGGAGGATTAATTGAGCCCAGGAGTTAGAGACCATTCTGGGCAACATACCAAGACTCCATTTCCACCAAAAAATTCTTTAAAAAATTAGCCATGCATGCTGACGTGCACCCTGTAGTCCCTACTCAAAAGGCTGAGGTGAGAAGATTGCAAGACTTCAGTGAGCCATGACCATGACATTGCACTCCAGCCTGGGCAATAGAGCAAGACACTGTCTCAAAAATAAATGAATAAGAAATAGAAATTGGTATGCTTTGCCTGTGTCCCCACCCAAATCTCATCTTGAATTTCCATGTGTTGTGGGAGGGACCTGGTGTGGGGTAATTGAATCATGGGGGAGGTTATTTCCCATGCTGTTCTCATGATAGCAAATAAGACTCACAAGATCTGATGGTTTTAAAAAGAGACATTCCCCTGCACAAGCTATCACTCTTTTCTCTTGCTACCGTCCATGTAAGACATGACTTGCTCCTCCTTGCCTTCCACGATGATTGTCTGGCTTCCCCAGACACATGAACCCGTAAGTCCAATTAAAGCTCTTTCTTTTGTAAATTGCTCAGTCTCGAGTATGTCTTTATCAGCATTGTGAAAACAGACTAATAAAGTAAATTGGTACCAGTAGAGTGGGGCGTTGCTGAAAAGATACCTGAAAATGTGAAAGCGACTTTGGAACTGGGTAACAGGCAGAGATTGGAAGTCTGGGGGGCTCAGAAGACAGAAAAATGTGGGAAAGTTTGAAACTCCCTAGTGACTTGTTGAATGGCTTTGAGCAAAATGCTGACCATGATATGGACAATGAAATCCAGGCTGAGGTGGTCTCATATGGAGATGAGGAACTTGTTGGGAACTGAAGTAAAGATGACTCTTTTTATGTTTTAGCAAAGAGACTGGCAGCATTTTGCCTATACCCTAGAGATCTGTGGAACTTTCAACTTGAGAGAGATGCTTTATCTGGCAGAATAAATTTCTGAGCAGCAAAGCACTCAAGATTTGACTTGGGTACTGTTAAATGCATTCAGTTTTATAAGGGAAGCAGAGCATAAAAGTTTGGAAAATTTGCAACCTGACAATATGATAAAAAAGAAAATCCCATTTTCTGAGGAGAAATTCAAGGTGGCTGCAAAAACTTGCATAAGTAACAAGGAGCCAAATGTTAATCACCAAGACAATGAGAAAAATTTCTCCAGGGCATGTTAGAGGTTTTTATGGCAGCTCCTCCCATCACAGGCCCAGAGACCTAGGAGGGAAAAGTGGTTTCATGGGCTGTGCCCAGGGTCTCTGAGCTGTGTGCAACCTAGGGACTTGGTGCCCTATGTCCCAGCTGCTCCATCCATGCTGAAATGGGCCAATGTAGAGCTCAGGCCATGGCTTCAGAGGTTGAAATCCTAAGTCTTGGCAGCTTTCATGTGGTGTTGAGCCTGTGAGTGCACCAAAGTCAAGAACTGGAGTTTGGGAACATCTGCCTAGATTTCAGGTGGGGCCCTCATGGAGAACCTCTGCTAGGGCAGTGCAGAAGGGAAATGTGGGGTCAGAACCCCCACACAGAGTCCCTACTGGGGACTAGAACCACCTAGTGGAGCTGTGAGAAGAGGGCCACCAGCCTCCAAACCCCAGAATGGTAGATTCACCGACAGCTTGCATCGTGTACCTGGAAAAGCCATAGACATTCAAAGCCAGCCTGTGAAGACAGTGAAAAGGAAGGCTGTACTCTTTAAAGCCACAAGGGTTGAGCTTCCCCATGGAAACCTACCTCTTGCATCAGCGTGACTTGGATGTGAGACATGGAGTCAAAGCAGATCATTGTGGAACTTTAATATTTGACTGCTCCACTGGATTTCAGACTTGCATGGGCCTATAGCCCCTTTGTTTTGACCAGTTTCTCCCATTTGGAATGGCTTTATCTACCCAATGCCTGTGCCCCCATTGTATCTAGTAAGGAACTTACTTGCTTTTGATATTACAGGCTCATAGGCGGAAGGAACTTGCCTTGTCCCTGATGAGACTTTGGACTGTGAGCTTTCGAGTTAATGCTGAAATTAATTAAGACTTTAGGGGACAGTTGGGAAGGCATGATTGGTTTTGAAATGTGAGGATGTGAGATTTGGGAGGGGCCAAGGGCACAATGATATGGTTTGGGTATGTCCTCACCCCAATCTCATCTCAAATTCCCATGTGTTGTACCTGGTGGATGGTAATTGGATCTTGGTGGCAGGTCTTTCCCATGCTGTTCTCATGTTAGTGAATAAGTCTCACATGATCTGATGGTTTTAAAAAGAGGCATTTCCCTGCGTAAGCTCCCTCTCTTTTTGCCTGCTGCCATCCAGTAAGATGTTATTTGCTCCTCCTTGTCTTCCACCGTGATTGTGAGGCTTCTCCAGCCACACGAAACTGTAAGTCCAATTAAATCTTTCTTTTGTAAATTGCTCAGTCTTGGGTATGTCTTTATCAGCAGCACGAAAATGGACTAATTCAGAAACAAATAAAAAATTAAAGATAAATCAGAGGTAATTCTCAGAAGACAGTAGCCTAAATACTTTGCTTCTTTCCTTAGCCAACGTACAGCTGAGGTGACTCAAGCAGTAGGAGGCTTGTAGTGCAATTGGGAAGGAGGCAGGAGGACATGCAGGATACTTTTTAAGCCTGAAGGAAATGCTGCAAACATCTAAGGAGCTGCTCTCAATCACAACATACAACTTATAGGAGTCTCCATGACACAATGTGAATCAGACGGAAAAGAAGGTAGCCTCCTCTGGCAAAGTATGTGGCAGAGCACTTCAATCTTGAGGCTATTTAAGGGTTTCAAAAGCTTGGTAACAGGATCCACTCAGTTCGTAGAAAAACTATCCCAGCCCTCTTGTTCCTCAGGCCTAGAAAAGGACTACTGGAAAAAATCCAGCTATTTGGAAAATTAACTTCTTTCTTTGTCCCCACTGCTTGCCAATATAGCACTTCCCAAGATGCTGAGTATAATAACCTCAACTTGCACAGACTAACATAGAAAAATAAAACAAGGCTTGGTTATTTCAAGGAAGCCGACTGTCTTAGTCCATTTTGTGCTGCCACAGCAGAATACTAGGGACTGGGTAATTTATAAAGAACTGAGATTTATTTCTTACGGTTCCGGAGTCTGGGAAGTCCAAAATCAAAAGGTGCATATTTGATGAAGGCCTTCATGCTGTACCATCCCATGGTGGAAGGTGAAAGGCAAGAGAGAACCAAAGAAAGAGAGGTGAAAGAAAATCAAGCAGGCATCACATTTCTCATTTACTACACAAAAATAAAAGAAGACAGAATTTTTTTTTTTTTGAGATGGAGTCTTGCTGTCACCAGGCTGGAGTGCAGTGGCATGATCTCAGCTCACTGCAACCTCCACCTCCCAGGTTCAGGCAATTCCCCCACCTCAGCCTCCCGAGTAGCTGGGACTACAGGCACACACCACCACACCCGGTTAATTTTTGTATTTTAGTACAGATGGGGTTTCACCATGTTAGCCAAGATGGTCTTGATCTCCTGACCTCGTGATTCGTCCGCCTCAGCCTCCCGAAGTGCTGGGATTATAGGCGTGAGCCACCGCGCCCAGCCAACAGTGGAATATTTCAAACATTTTGTTATTTTGTGAATAAAGAAACAAGAGACACTCTCAGGCAAGTATTCAGAAAGTATACAGTGTAGAAATCCCTCCTGAGGAAAATACTTAAGAAACTAGTAAAAAAAATTAATTAATTAATAGTAAAAAAATCAAACCAAATGTCAATATAGGAGAAAAGTATACCCCCAAATTGGAATAATTGAGATTTCCATTTATTCTGCCGTCTTAGGTAATTTCCCTATTGCCCAGGAGTTCCGGCGGGGGTGTTGGGAGGGCAGGGACATGAATTAAGTTTAAAGCAGTTGTGGATACATACATTCCTCTAGTTACGGGAATTAATTCAGAGATGGGAGCTTACCAAGTCAAAATTGCGAAGATACAACAAGACTCTCCCATTCTCCTATGCCTGACTAACAGTAACAACATCTGGAATTCTTCAGACACTTTACAATCAGAAGCAAGATATGAAGAAAATGCTAACATTTCGCTGAGGACCATAAAATAAGACAAATTTTTGGAACGATGTGTCACATGTGAGCCCATCTTCCAGGAAAATTCAATGTTATAAAAATATTAATTTTCCCTAAAGTAATTTATACATGTAATTACAATCCTAAATAAATTTCTGTGGAACTTAACTCTTTTTATTGAAGTCAACAAGATGTTTCTTACAGAATCTTAAAAGGTCATTCTAAAATTCATCTGTAGAAAAAACATGAGGAGGATAATTTTTTAAGAAAAAGAACAGTGTATTAGTCTGTTCTCACACTGCTATGATGAAATACCCAAGGCTGGGTAATTTATAAAGGAAAGAGTTTTGTTGATTCACAGTTTCACATTGCTGGGGTGGCCTTTGGAAACTTACAATTATGGCAGAAGGCAAAGGAGAAGCAGGCATCTTCTTCACAGGGCAGCAGGACAGAGTGAGTACAAGCAGGGGAAATGCCAGATGCTTACAAAACCATCAGATCTCATGAGACTCACTCATTATCACAAGAACAGCATAGGGGAAACTTCCTTCATGATCCAATTACCTCCACCTGATCCTGCCCCAGGGATTATGGGGATGCACGTGGGCTTTATGGAGATTATGGGGATTACAATTCAAGATGAGATTTTGGGTGGGGACACAGCCAAACCATATCAAACAATGAGAGGCATATGCCCTTCCAGACTCCAAATATATCTTAAAGTTATAGTAACTAAAACAAAGGAAAGTGGCACAATTAGGTCAATAAAACTGAATAGAATCCAAAAGCAGGCCCATTTATGTATATTAATTATAGTAAATATGATGTATCAATTCACTAGAGGAGAGTTTAGATTTGTTTTGTTGCTGTTGTTATTTTGTTTGGGGGATTTTTGTTGTGGTTAGCATATATTAAGAAGAGTTTACAATATGCCAGACACTATTCTAAGTATTTTACATGTAATAATTCATTTTATCAGTCCCACAATCCTCTGAGATAGATAAAAGTGTTATTCACACTTTGTGATAATAAAACTGAGGCACAGAAGAGGCTAGTCATTCTGAACTACCAGCAAATGGTAGAGCTGGAAAATGAACTGGATAATTTTGACTCCATTACATCATGTAGGAAGACACGTTTGATTCCTACCTACATTATACCAAATAAGAAAGCTCAGATTCTTGGCTGAACCTAAAGCCAAACTGTAAAGTATTTGAACAAAATATGGGAGAAAATTCTTACAAGATTGGATTAAAGAAAAATTTCATTGTAAAACACAAAACCCAGAAGCTAAAAAGAAAAAAAGCTTTTCATGTAATAATATATATATAAATATATCTATAATAAAATATATTATGGTAAGCTAAAAGACAAATTGCAGAGTGAGAGAAAATGTTTTCAACTAGTATGATTGCAACACAGAATTAATATCCATACTACATAAACACTCCAAACAAATCAGCAAGAAGAATAAAGATAATTCATAGAACAAGAATTCCTAATGGCCCATAAACATATGAAAAGGTTCTCAACATCAGTAGTAATCAAGGAAATGTAAATTAAACCAACAGTGGGGTACCAAGTGCTTAACTGAAGAGAGAGTAACTCTGGGTTGGTGAGGGTAAGAGGAAATGACTACTTTCATACACCATTTGTGGCCATAGAAATTGGAAAGGGACATTTTGGAGTCTGGTCACCAAAAGGTTAAAGTTAAACTTTAGACTCAGCAGTTCTACTTGTTACGGTAAGAGAGTAACTTGTATGTATAAGGGAAGACAATGATACACACACACACACACACATGCATGCACACACAGAAGAAACTAAAATTATGAGTGTGACTGTAAAGTGAAAAGTTCTCTACTAAATGCACTAATATTTTAGCAATAGTTCCTGCTAGTAAGGGAAGATTGTGGAGGAAGGCAAAGGAAAGTGTAATGTTCACTCTATATGCTCATATTATTTAATACTTGACTGTTTCATAGTACATAAGTGTTTATGTATCACTTGTGTTATTTAATTTTTTAAAGAATAAATCTCGGTTGTTTGAGAAAATGTCAAAACTAGGTTCTCCTGTGTGCAAATAAAACTGTATTTCACAGTTGCCATTTGCTGTCTCAGTTTTCCTTCTCTGAGACTATTTACATAAATCTAGACAGAGAATTAATGTAACTTTTTGAAATATATTTACAGAGGTCCACTTGGGCCATGCACTGTTAGTCAAATCTAGTCCAACTTGTGAATAGTCAAAGGTTTTTTTCCACCCCTTTTCTTCAAAACCCTAACTATAATTCTGGTATCTCTAGCACTGTCTCTTTAGTTGCTAAGGCCTAGCCACGAGTGCCAGGTCAGCTCCTAGCAACAAGGCCCATTGATAGTGCCAGGCCAGCTCCTGGCTGCCAGGGCCACCCCCACCCCTCTCTCTGAGGACAGTTAGCTGGCATGCAACTTCTGCCCTCTGCCTTCTACTTCTTCCTGAGGTAAGGCAGGAAGTGGAGAAAATACCTTGAGATCTTCAGGGAAAGTGCAAGAGGACAAAATCCATATTCTATGAGTGTCTAAGGAATAGACAGAAGCCCCTGTGTCCCTGATGGAATCATGAAGTTAGTGTACTGGCCTGCTTACCTCTGTCCTTCACATAGTGTAAAATAACAATAACTCTCTATGTGGTTCCTCCACAGATAAACTGGTCTTTCTGTGGTTTACAAACACCATCCTTACTTGTATAGAAAGCTCAGTGACAATTCAGGAAAACAAGATAGAATTGGACCAGGTAGTAAGATGAAAAGAGAAGACAGTAGAAGTTCCTCTTGTTCCACAAGGCTGGTTGTTGTGTAACACTGTGGCAGGAGCAGTTGATTCAGGAGTTCTTTATTCTCTTGGGGGAGAACAAATGAGAATAGATGTTATTTTTTTTGTTTTACTGTCTTTCCCTCCTGCAATGTTCCTTAAAAAGGACCACAAAATGCACACATGTCATTTTGCCTGCCAAATCATTTTCTTTTGGGGACATTTTCCTTTCACATAATTCCAGTAGGGCTGACCCCTTCAGAGATCACCAAGAACCCCTTCCAGACCTGCCAATCAGACCCACAACCATTGGATCAAGGATATGAATATGATCCAGGCCAAACCAATTGATACCAGATCTAGGGCTTTTGCTGAAACTGTTAGAAGAGATATGGTGTTTGCACAGAGTTTACTCAGGTGGTAGAATATAAGCTAGAACATCTGGTAACTAGCTTTGCCATTTTCTGGGGACATGAGAAGGAAGACAACATAAAGTAAGACACAGTCAGAAGATGGAAAGCGACAAGCCTGATGATAGTGTGTGAAGTCCTACATCCAACTGTGTTCCTTCTGGACATAAGCCAATAATTTCCTGTTTTTCTCAAGCTAGTGCTATTTTTTAAGTGCTTGAGTTTTTCCTATCACTTGTAATTCATAGAATCCTGACCATGCAGGTATATTGCAGAATTGCCTTACCTTAACAATTAGAATTTCAATAAACCATAAACAAGAGGAGTTGTTCCAAGGAGCAGACTAACATTTAGATAATAATAATTAGATGTTGGGTGCTTTTGTATATGTTACTTCCTTTAATTCTCAAAAATTCCTGTTGGGTTGGTATGACAAATGAGAAACAAGGAAGAGATAGAGTAAATGACCAGCCTCTGACTCTGAATCCTTACTCTTTTCCTGGCCTAATCCTTCTTTTAGCTCAGAGACCTCTATCCTGGCCTCATTCTTCAAGCACAAGAAAGTGGTTACGGAGCTCCCTGTCAACACAGAATTCTGATAAGGCATAAGAAATGTTACGGTTCTAATTAGAAATGCTAGGATCACAGAGAACGTATTAAAACTTTCAAAGCTCAAAACTGTGCCACCTTTGAGAAGTTCTTCAAAGAACTGACTAGTCATGGAGCTTTTATGATAGGATTGTATTCCTAGAAGACACTTTTATATCTTCTGGGTTTTCACAATCACCAAATTAAATATCAAATGTTGGGGGCTCCACCAAGGCAAACCCTTGTCAGCATTTTATTACATGTTAAAATGATCCATATCTATCTATAATCTCCTGTTTATATTAAGATATTTTAAGTCTCTGGTTTTATAGGAAACAGGTCCATTAGAATATGCTTTGTTAGGTTTATCTACAAAATAATTCTGAATTTCCAACACAGGTCATTTTAATCTACCTAAAATATAAATAAAAATTTAAAAAGATTAAGCAGAATTTCCACTTTTCAACTCAAAAAGAAATCTACAGGGTCCAGGTTCAGTGGCTCATGCCTGTAATCCCAGCACTTTGGGTGGCCAAGGCAGGAGGATTGCTTGAGCCCAAGAGTTTGAGATCAGTCAGGGAAACATAGTAAGACTCTGTCTCCACAAAATAATAAGCTTAGTGTGGTGGTACACACCTGTAGTCCCAGCTACTCAAGAGGTTTAGTTAGGAGGATTACCTGATCCTGGGAGTTTGAAGCTACTGTGAGCAGTGATCACACCATTGCACTCCAGCCTGGGTGACAGAGTCTCAAAAAAAACAAGATTTATAAACTTGTTTCATTTTAAAAAAGCTTTTAAAAACATTGCATGACAAATGGAAGTAACCTAAGAAGTGATTAATTGTAATATATCTACTTATTTATAACAAATTATATTAATAATTACAAGATATGTTATAATATTTGTAAAGGACTATATAAAATTGCATATATATAATAATAATTACATAAAATCCTTTTGCATTTGAACAAAATAACAGAAAAAGAGAATAGAAAAACAACAATAGTATGGTTAAATGTGATTTTAAATAACATTTTTCTTTTTCCAAACTTTCTTTTTGACTATTATGATTTATAAATTTTAAATGACTATTTTTAAACAAAAGATCTGAACAAACACCTCATTAATGAAGGCATACAAATGCAAATAAGCATATGAGATGCTCAACATGATATGTTATTAGAGAACTGCAAATTAAAATAGCAATGAGATACCACTACACACCTGTTAAAATGGCAAAAAAAACAAAAACAAAAACAGAACACTGGCAATTGCTGGCAAGGATGTTGAGCAACAGAAACTCTGATTTACCACTGCTAGGAATGCAAAATGCTACAGGCACTTTGAAAGACTGGTGGTTTCTTGTTAAAACTAGGCATGCTCTTACTATATGATTCAGCAATCATACACTCCTTGGTATTTACATAAATGGATTGAAAACGTATGTCCACTCAAAACCTGCACATGAATATCTATAGCAGCTTTATGCATAATTACCAAAACTTGAAAGCAACCAAGATGTCCTTCAATAGGTGGATAAACAAACTGTGGATATCCAGACATTGGAATATTACTATCTGGTGCCAAAAGAAAAAAGAGTTATCGGCCCATGAAAAGATATGAAGGAAAAGTCAATGTGTACTACTAAATATAAGAAACTAATCTGAAAAGGCTTAGTATGATTGTAAATATGTGACATTCTGGAAAAGGCAAAACTATGCAGACAGTAAAAAGCTCAGTGATTGTCAGGGGTTGTATGAGGAAAGGGATGACTAGGCAAAGCACAGTGGATTTTTAGGGCAATGGAACTTTCTGTATGCTACCACAATGGTGTATACATGTGATTATACACTTGTCAAAACCCATAGAAGATACAACACAAAGTGTGAACTTTAATGTAAACTTTGAACATAGTTAATAATATCACAATATTAGTTCACTAACTATAAAAACAACTCACCACACTAATGCAAGATATTATTAATAGAGAAAACTGTTGTGGAAGTGGGAGGGTGCATATGGGAACTCTCTGTACTTTCTGCTCAATTTTTCTATAAACTTAAAACTGCTCTAAAAAAATAAGTCTATTAAAAGCTATCAATCATTTTGATGTGATTTACAAGATCATCTTATTAGTACATTTTAGTTTAGCTTTTCATTTAGTTTGCTTAATATTTTGGTTTTAGAGTATTTCTTTTTGTTTTTAAAATTCCTACAAATTTTCTACGTAAATTATAAAGCAAAATTATATAGAACAATAATTTTTCAGGTTTATCTATATCTTACAATATTTTATGGATGGACTTCTGTTTAAATAAATATCAAATGACCTGTGATTTTTAAGAATTTTTACTGTCCTTGCAACAAAATTTACTCATGGTGTGCTCTTTGTTGAAATGTATAGGAAATTGAAATGGAAGATTTTGCTCAAATCTATATTTATTGAATCTTTAAATGAATGACAAATCCACCTGTAAATATAGTGACGGCTTTGTAAAGTCTGCTTTTTAAACTATGCTTTTCAAAAATAATTCCCTTTTTCCTCCCTAGAGCTGAATTCCTCTCAATCATTTGTAACTACATCCTCCACATTTTTCTCTTGAGTCCAGGATGCTTGTACAGACACTGAGTTGGTCCCCACTCATCACAGCCCACAGGGATCAAAACCTGTTTCCTTTTCCTTAGGCATTTTAAGGTTTCCATTTTCTGTTCTTCTGTTACTGCCAAGTTCATTAGTCCTTTAGAAAAAACAACTATTTTTTGAGATTGTTGAGCTTTTTGAGAGCTAATGTAAGGATCTATTATTAACCAGAAAAGGTAATTTCCAAGTTAAGAAGACCAGTCTGCAGCCAGATTAATAAAGACTTAGCTATTTCAACATTTAAATGAAACATAAATTTGTCAGGAAAAAAATTGACTCTATGGGAAAGTAGTAACGTATGAGAAATATAAGACATGCTATAATAAACTACTCTTGATTGAAGACAACTTTGAAAAAAAGTATATCTGCACTTCCCTGATATCTCCTAATTCATACATGTGCTACTTTAATAAAAATAAAGTGAAATAACTATTAAGGCAGATGAGTATGGTTTCTTCTACTTAATTTTGAGCTCAATGGGCTTGAGGTTAAAATAGTGATTTTGTAGCCTGCAGTTAGCTCCCCACAAATGGGAAGATGCTGGTCCTTCTAAACCAATAAAATTAAGGTGTTTGCTAAATCAGATCCTGCTACCAGCACTGCTCCCTCTGCTGGACACTGTTCTTCCATTTCCAAAACTCTTGGAGCAGGAAATTTATGCAAGGGACCCCTTGGATGTGGCAGAGAACACAAGCTTATTTGCTGCTCCAAACTCCCATTTACCCATTCCATTTATATCCCGCCCATATCTCCAGAAGCAAAGATACAAGTGATCTAAGCAAATCTCTACAACTCTTTATCAACTTATCCCTGAGTTTAAGTACATGAAATAACTTCACTAGCCTTCTCTGGGGACACACCTGCACATGTGTTAAGTGTGACAGGACATGACCAATTATTTTCAAAGCTATGCTTTTCTGCTTCCACTTTGATTACATAACCCTTTGGGACTCATAGCCCATAAAAATTAATTCTTTTATAAAATACTTTTGTTCCTGTTTCTGGTACATTTTGAGTATAACAAACCTATTGAAGAAAAAAAAAAGACTCAGTTGAATGTATTGTGCCTTTACTGTATTGTAGACTTACTGATATTTGGAAGAAACTATTTTCCTTTTTAACATATAATTGTCTCATAGCACTAATTTCATTAATTTTACATAATCCCCAAATGAACAATACCAGCTTTACCAAAATAATTTTTTACAACTTCATAAAGCAATTTAGTTAATGGATATGTGCTTGCTTTGCAGTAAAGAAAAACAATCCTTTCTGAAACTTTTACTGGGGAACTGTGAACATTGGCTTGCATTATTGGTTTCATGTTTGCATGTCATACCTAAAGTAAACACAAGCAGAAAAGCCCATTACTCCCTTTTCCCAGGATAGACTATGGTTGTTAAAGATAGAGACTGGTAGTTTACAGAGGCCATTAAGAGAAGACCCTTGAGAATTAATTGCCAAAAATACAAACAACAAAAACCCCAATACTACTCTTCAGGACCCAGACAATCAATTCAGTCTTAAGCGATCAACTCCCCTTCACATAAGCTAATAAACAAAGCCAAAGTTGCCCCTGCTCTTTGTCCTCTTCCCTTTTTCCTTTGTCCCTTCTTCTTTTTCTGCTCACCATCCTCAGGACTCACCCCTGCTTTTTCTCATTCACCGTAGAATGACTCATCTGAAACATGTCCATGAAATATACAATGCACATTCTTTAAAGACATATGTATGCCTTCCCTGTCTCTCTCAAGGCCTTTTTAATCCCTTAATTCTCATTCCTTTTCTTATTCTTTATTCCTACCTTTCATCTCATGCTCATATGTTTTTTTGTTTTTTTTCTCTCTCTCTCTCCTTCTTCTAAGTCCTTGCTGTCAAGTTAACAGAATTTACATTCGGATAAAATGTTTTCTCCACATTTTGACATAAACTGACTGAGGGTGTAGCCATCCCACTAGGGAGTTCAGGTAGACTTGCTTAGAATTTTTTTTAAAAGCATGCCGATTTCATTCCTTTACTCCAGGGTCCCTTCAGAAAGGAAGATAGGCTATTCTAAAATTGGTTTATTTTGATAAAGTATTTTGCCCTTATTTAAAGGGCTCATCTTCCCTCAGCCTCTCTTCTCATTTACTAAACAGATTCTGCAGCTCTCCTCATCTGAGAAAATTGGCCTCCCTTGTCTGCTTTGATCCAAAAAATTATGCTTTTATTAACACAAATATTTCCTGATCTCTGCCAAGGCACTTAAATTTCCAGATTATGTATGTGCATCATTTATCAAAATGCCATCAGTTCCCAGGAATGCCAAGCATTCAGACTGAGTGACCTATGGCTTGTATGTGGATGCATTCGAAGGGAGGGACATGGTGATTATAATCTTAGTCTCTAAGGTAGCTGCATTTAGCTATACATTTTTTATTTCAAGGAAAGAAATGTGGCAATAAACTCCAAGGATGAGCTCTCACCAAATCATAGAATCTCAAGGGAAAACACAGATTCCCATCTACTCCTTTAAGCAATAGAAAAGATGAAAACATTTTGTACTAAAAAATTTTCTGATTTTAGTGAGTGTGTTGAAGGGAACATAGTAATTTTCATGATATTGTAAACATGCAACTATGTATCAGTAACAATTTTGATGTTTGGGAAGAAAAACACACAGTAAGTTCTTTAATCTTTGTGGAAAATACCATGAGTCAAGTTTGGCCTATATGCATGCTTTTCAACAAAATTCTGTTCAAACTCAAATCTTCAAAATTGTCTTGACTTGTGTTTTCTCTGCTCATTCCAATCTTCTCTGTAACAGAGAAAGAAAACACCAACATAAAAAGCAGCATTTTGATCACCCAGAGATCCTTTAATTTTTATAAACTGTGTCCAGAATTTCAATTTTAAAACTCTAGAGAATATATTAAAAATATATCAAGTGAACAGATGACCTAGATATTGGAATTATCGGACATAGGCTTTAAAGTAATCATGTATTCATATGTTCAAGCAAATAAAGGACAAGATGGAGGATTTGTATCAGATAACGGAAATCTATAAAAAAGAACAAAATGGAAATTCTAAGACTAAAGACAGTAACTGAAGTAAATGCCTAGTAGATAGATCTGACAACAGACTTGAAGAATGGATGTAGCTGAGGAAAGGATTAATAAACTAGAAGTTGGTTAAGTATAAAATATACTGATGGAAGTCTGGAGAGCACAAAAGATGGAAACTACATATAAAACTGAAAGGGACATGTGGGACGTGGTGAAAGGTTCTAGCATGCATGCAACACCATCTCCCTCCAAAAGAGAAAACAGTGAAAATGAGGTGAGAACTACATTTAAGAGTAAATATTGGCCAGACATAGTGGCTCACACCTGTAATTCCCAAACTTTGGGAGGCTGAGATGGGTGTATCACAAGGTCAGGAGTTTGAGACCAGCTTGGCCAATATGGTAAAACCCCGTCTCTACTAAAAATACAAAAATTAGCCAGATGTGGTGGCCGGCACCTGTAGTCCCAGCTACTCAGGAGGCTGAGGGAGGAGAATCACTTAAACCTGGGAGGCAGAGGCTGCAGTCAGCCAAGATCACACCACTGCACTCCAGCCTGGGTGACAGACTGAGACTCCATCTCAAAAAATAAAAATAAAAAGAGTAAATATCAAGAACATTCCAAATGCTAAAAAAAGATGCCCAGCCACAGATCCAAGAAGTGCCTCAAAATCTAGAGAGAGCAATTAAAAAGAAAACCACAGCTAAGCACATCACAATAAACCAGCTAAAAACCAAAGACAAAGACATTGTAAAGAGATCCAAAAAGTAAGACACTTGATTTTCAAAGGAGCAAGCAGAAGACTGATAGCTAATTCTTCAACAGAGAAGATGTAAGACAGAAGACAATGGAATTACATGAAAGGTGTGAAAAACAAAATCTGCAAACAGTGAAAATATCTTTCAGAAGTGAAGCAACATAGACACTTCTAGACCATGAAAGACTGAGCACATTCATCATTAATAGACCACACAGAAAGGCCACTAAACTGCTAAAGGTATTTCTTCCGGCAGAAAAAATAGTAATAATCTCAAAGGGAAAGGCAAAAAATGCAAGAAAACTAGATAGGCTAAGCCTGGGGCAAATGTGAAGAAATTCTGACCATACACAATAATGACAATAATAGCAGTAGCAATTAATATCATCTTAAGGAATAATGTTATCTTAAGGAGGTTAAAATATATGCAGAGTTAACAATGCATGGCAACAATAACACAGCATTCAGGAGGTGGTGAAAGATTATCGGAGTTGGATGCTGAGGGTCTCAGCATTGATTGAAATGTAGTAAGAGTACGAGTTTATATTAATTATAAGAATCAAAGACACATTGTAATCTTTAGAGAAATTACTAGTAGAATAGTGAAAGAATGTACAACCAGCATGCAAATAGAAGGAAAATAAGTGAAGTAATCCAAAACTGATTGATCCAAAATATAATAAGAAAGGAAGAAAAGGGGCAGTCATGAAGCAATTGGGAAAAATCAAATTGAAAATAACTGATAATAGGGCAAATATTAAATTCGTTTATATTCTGTCTATTCTTTGAGCCCTTAACAGTATCTGTAGAGTGTGATGAACAAGCAAAGTGTAACTGGCCTGAACTGAAAATTTTGCTATTACCAATACATGAAACAGATTTTCCCAATAAAATAACAAAATGTCTCAATAGTTAATGATTTTTGCTTGATTGCAGTGTTCTGAGCATTACACTAGTACCTCTCATTTTATCCTTTTAAGTGTATTAGCCTTATTTTACATATATATATATTCACACAGTACATACAGGTGAAAAACTGTGTATATTTTATGTGTGTATGCGTGTGTGTCTATATATATGTGTGTATATATATATATATACACCTATGTGTGTGTGTATATACATGTGTGTATATATATACATATGTGTGTGTGTGTATACACACACACACACACATATGACTACATAAGTACATATACATACATATATATGTACACTGAGTTTCAGGCAGTGCCTTAGTCAACTTAGGCTGCTATAACAAAATATGTTAGACGGGGTGGCTTAAACAACATTTATTTCTCAGAGTTCGGGAGGCTGAGGAGTTCAAGATCAAGGTGCTGCCATTTTTGGTATCTGGTGAGGGGGCTTCTTCATAGCCTACAGACAGCTGATCTTCTTGCTGTACTCTCACATGGCAGAGAGAGAGAGAGGAAATTGTGATGTTTCTTCCTCTTCTTATAAGGGCACTAATCCCATCATAGGGGCTCCACTGTCATGACCCATCTAAACCTCCTTACCTCCCAAAGGCCCTACTTCTTTAGACCATCCAATGGGGGTTGGCGCTTCAACATATGAATTTAGAGAGGATACAAACATTCAGTCCATAACCAGTAGGTTCATAACCAGCCAGAAGTTACATCACAAATAGCAGATCTGGGGACAAAATCAGGTTTTGTTTGTTTTGGATGTTATCCTGTTTTATTTACTCCCAAACCAATACATTAAATCATCACTATATGTCAGTTGCCTTGAAAGGAAAAACAATATTTCATGCATTTTTCAATGTGGCCATAATGAGATCTGGAGACATCTTAGCAAATATGTGAACAAAGTTTTCAAAAAGCAAAAGAATTATTACTTACATCACTTTAATTGTGGCAATTAGTCAAAGTTATCAATTCACTGAACAAACTTACTAAGCATGTACTAAGTGTCAGCCATCATACCAGGCACTGATAATATAATACAAAATAAAAGAAATGCTTACTGCCTCCTAGAGCTAATAATAATATTGATTATAAATTAATTGAGTTCTTTCATTAGATATTAAAACAAACAAATAATCATAAATTCTGATACACACTATAAAGAAAACAGAGGTTATTTGACAAAGAATTATAAACGAGTGCTCGCTTAGGTGGCATTATGAGGGACAATTTCTCTAAGACCATAACATTTAAGCCAGCAGTGCTTTATAATCATCAGGGTAACTATTACGCATTGCTCAAACAGGAACACATTCAAAAATGAAAGGGACACTTTTAATAATTATACAGGGTTTCAGGGCAAACCATAATATGTATGCACCCTACTTCTAAGTCACAGTAAGGAGTATAGGTTGTCTAAATGCAACAGGAAGACACTAATGTGTTTTACAGGGGGATATTTATTGTCTGACTTTTAAAAGTTCTCTCTAACTCCCAGTTGGGAAATTAGAGGGGTGAGAGGCAAGAATGGAAGTAGAGAAAATATTCTAAGAATATTATACCCATCTAAGCAGGAGAGGGACAGTAGCTTAGATTGATAAGGCAGTGAAGGTACAGAAAAGTAGGCAATTCAAGATAAACTTTAAACACTATCGGCAAGAACAGTGAAGTTATACAAAATATTACATTTGCATTTTAATTAATATTTTAACAAACGTACAAGAAATTATCCTAAAGCCTTGTCAGTTGATCTGGAAAGGAACTTCTCAACCTTATTCACAGAGCTATAAACATGAAGAACAACTTATTCACCTGTATCAAAAACTATAAAGAAAAAACCATTTTAAAAAAATTGTCTACTAAATTATCTCCCCTTTCTTCTCTACCAACCTCAGTTTTTAGGGTTTTTTTAAAATCTAAATTTTATCAATTCGTAAGTTTGCATACACTTGTTTATGAAGACTACTAGTCTTTCATCTGTCACATGTGCAGCAAATATTTTCTCCAGGCTATTGATTTTGTTTAGGGGTCTTTGCCATTTAAAATACTTACTTCTAATGTATACAAAAATGTATCTAACCTTATGGTGTCTGGGTTTCCTGATGTAGACAAGTTTGCCCCTATTTAAAATATTATATAAATATACACAAAAATGTAATTCTATTATTTTATGTACCTATTTGTTCACATTTAAATCTGACATTGTCTCTATTCTCCTTCGTGTTTCTGAATGTCATAAATTTTTATTTTTTTTTACTTTTATTTTTTGAGATGGAGTCTTGCTCTGTCACCTGGAGTGCAGTGGTGTGATCTCAGCTCACTGGAACCTCCACCTCAGCTTCCCAAGTAGCTGGGATTATAGATGCTCACCACCACTCCTGGCTAATTTTTGTATTTTTAGTAGAGATACGGTTTCAACACATTGGCCAGGCTGGTCTCGAACTCCTGACCTAAAATGATCCACCCACTTCAGCCTCCCGAAGTGCTGGGATTACAGGCCAGAGCCAACATGCCAGCCTGAATGCCATAAATCTTTACTTTGACCTCTAATCAATTTCCAAATCTCCAATTCTATCAATTGCCAACTATCTGTTGGACATTGTCATTGATAGGCAAAATTGAAAATTCATGTCAATATTTTCCCCTATTTAAATAAGAATCTGCTCTTTCTTCCTTATATACTTAGATAAGTGGGATATTCGTTCTATAAGCCTCCTTCTGGTGAAGCTTTGGTTTGACTTCTCCCTTCCTTTACCCAACACTGCCCACCAGCACCACCAGTCTAATCATGCATTCAATGTCATAGCTTCTGCCTGCAAAATGTGTCAGGCATCCAATCTTTTCATTTGCCCCCTTTTTTCCTGGTGCCAATTCAATTCAGGCTTACATTATTTACAACTTGAAATATTTATTGCAGAAGTATTTTCCTAAACTCCATGATGAACCAAATCAGGCCATTATTGTTTCATAAATTTTCATAGTATCCTTTTATTTTTAAAGTCAAAATTCATTGTTCTTGGTGGGGCACAGTGTCTCACGCCTGTAATCCCAGCACTTTGGGATTACATATACATACATATATATGTACACATGATCTCTTATGTGTACATGAGAGGCAAGGCGTACGGATCTCCCCTTGGGAGGCCGAGGCAGGCAGATCACGAGGTTGAGAGTTCAAGACCAGCCTGACCAACATGGTGAATCCTTGTTTCTACTAAAAATACAAAAATTAGCCAGTCGAGGTGGTGCATGGCTGTAATCCCAGCTACTCAGGAGGCTGAGGCAAGAGAAGCGCTTGAACCCGGGAGGTGGAGGTTGCAGTGAGCCGAGATCGCACTACTGCACTCCAGCCTGGGCAACAAGAGTGAGACTGTCTAAAAAAAAAAATCACTGTTCTTATTTAATGTCATTTAGTGACATATGACTATTTATCTATCGGGCAAGACTCTAGATTCTGTGGATTCAGCATTGAAAAAATTAAAATAAAATGAAGAAATTTCCTGCACTCATGAATCACATTTTAGCAGCTAAATCTGGGTTTGAATCTTGGATCCAGCATTTTAAAATTTGTGATCTTAGATAAGTAAACATTTTTAAGCCTCTGTTCTTTTAGCCATAAAATAATTTTTTTTAAAGCAGGGAGGAGGAGGAGATATAATGTATAACATGTAGACTCTTTTAAGAAATAGAAATTAGATAGGTTGAGAGGTCATGTGATTCATCCAATAAATGTTGGCTCTTATTTATCCTGACCTGTATGTTTTTTCCTTGTCCCAAAGCTAGCCTTACCCATCCCACATCCTGGGGTTAATTCATGCTTTGGCCCTTACCACCTTTTCCAATTTATTAAAAAGTACATGCTCAATTTTAATATTTGCCTTTTTTTATTTTGAAATCTTATTGAACTTGCATCTATACTTTAAAATGATGCAGAACTTAAAGAACTCAAAGATTATGAAGAAGACTCAGCACCTGGGAATAAAATTGAGAATAGGGCTGGGCACGGTGGCTCACATCTGTAATCTTAGCACTTCGGGAGGCCAAGGCAGGTGGATCACTTGAGGTCAGGAGTTTGAGACCAGTGTGACCAACATGGTGAAACCCCATCTCTACTAAAATATAAAAATTAGTGGGGTGTGGTGACGGGTGCCTTAATCCCAGCTACTCGGGAAGCTGATGCAGGAGAACAACTTGAACCCAGGAGGTAGAGACTGCAGTGAGCAGAGATGATGCCACTGCACTTCAGCCTCCAGTGGTACTTCCTCTCAAAAACATAAATACATAAATAAATAAAATTAAATTGATAATAGTAATAAATATGAAAATAACTAAATTTAGCTTTCTTTTATAACTACATAACCAAATCTCAACCATCATTTTTTGCCCCTCCAAATTAGGAGAATTTAAAATGCAGATTCTCCCCACCTTCCTCTTCCCATTCAATAGAAACTAAGAAAGAAGGATCTTATTCAGGTCTTCACTCCATTTGTGGTTCACATCCAGTGACCTAAAGGTTAGAAAGCATTCATTCCACCAATAATTACCAAGCACCTGTAAACTACCAGGAGCTCTTACAAACTCTAGGGAAATCCTGGCTCCTGCTGTCATGAATTTTGCATTCTCAGATAGGAAATATGACTCTGATGCCTACTGGGGCAGTGGTAGCAACCTTTACTCCATGTCAGTTCAGTCATCCCTTGGTATCCATGGGGGATTGGTTCCAGGACCGCCCACGGATACCAAAACCCACAGATACTCAAGTTTCTGATATAAAATGGTGTAGTATTTGCATATAACCTATGCACATCTTCCTATATACTTTGAATCATCTCTAAATGACTTATAATGCCAATGTAAACACTACATAAATAATTATTACATGGTATTGTTTAGGGGATAATGACAAGAAAAAATCTGTACATGTTCAATACAGATGCAATTTATTTTTGCTCCACTCTTGGTTGAATCCACAGATACAGAACCCACGGACATAGAGGCCAACTTTACACTTAGAGCTACAGATGATCTTGGAGGTAATTTAGACAATTTCCAACCTGGTATAGAAATCTGTATACTAGAGCATCTCTACCAGAACCTTTCATTCAAAAGTTGCTTGGATGTCTTCAGCAACAGAGAGCTCAGTACTTCACCCTTCCCACTTGTAAAAGGTTTGAATGTTAAAAGTTCTTAAATTTTTCTGGCTTTTATAATATTTAATAGCAGCTTTATAACTCTTTTCCAACTTTCACAACCACACAGCTCCCTAAATGGAGTTAAACATACCTAATCCTTCAGTCATTCCTAAATATAACATTGTTACTGGTATTGCTAATGTTCCTTCAAGATTCATAATTATTTCAAATATTCCCTGACTAGGGAATACCCTCACTTACCAGCTCAGAATATTGTGAACTATACTTCCTGTTTAAGCATTTTAGGACTGAAATAATCCTAAATGCTGTGGTCACCCTACCTGGATGGCTTATACTAAAACTTTGCCTCCTTTGGGATATTTGTTGTCATTAATACTCCGTGGTACAGCTCAACCAGAGGGACGCTAACGTGTCAGAAAAACAGGTGAGCATGCAAGCCTAAGTGGAATATTATGCAATTCCTGAGACTGAGGACAGTGCTATGTGACTGATTGTCATTTAATCAAAATGTAACTATCAGCTTAGACTATCCTTTAGGCCCAGATAGAACAGCAGAGTTTCAGGCTTATACGAAACCAGACATAATCATTCAAATAAAATTACTGATACTGTACTTCATGTGAGCAAGGGCACTATATTAGCATATCATTATTATGCCACTTGAAATATGGTTATTTGCCGGCAGGTAGGTTATAAAACTATCACGTTACA
Organism: Cacajao melanocephalus; assembly: GCA_963573385.1. Classification (NCBI taxonomy): domain Eukaryota; kingdom Metazoa; phylum Chordata; class Mammalia; order Primates; family Pitheciidae; genus Cacajao; species Cacajao melanocephalus. The sequence continues at coordinate 42,374 of CAUYLG010063935.1, read as the reverse complement.
TGTACGTGTTTTGTGAGTTCTTAGAAAATACTTCTTTCATTCGAATTCTTAATATTTATTTTACATAAATGGGATCCATTCAGTTAAAATAAGTGTGAAAATTACTAGAAAATTTCAACAAATCAGTTTTTAAATTTTTAGAAAGATCCAAAATGTCCCAGGCTGCCACATTACAACCAATGATCAGCATTTAAAGAGAAAATACAAACTTTTGCATCACCATGTATAGAGAATATATGAGTTTAAGAAAATGAAATAACATAGAATCTTCTAATTAGTAATTTATTCAAAAATACTGAGAAGGAATTAAGAAATATGTTCTAAGCAAAATTATGCCTTGTCGAACCCACAAAACAAAGAGAATATAAAAACGTATAGGGGGGTAAAATACTTTTTATACATGTGTTGTCTACGTTTTTCAAGGATTACAGATATTGCAGCAATTTAAAAAAATCAGAATTCAATAAATGTTGAGAAAGTTAAAACATAAACGTTTCAATTTTTCAATTTTTTCAAAAGTTTAAATTCCTGTTTACACTAAGGAGAAATAGAAATCTAAAATGATAACAACAACAATAATAATTACACAATGTTTACAAAGCCTTTAGAATTTTCAATATTCCCGTGTCTCTGCTTGAAGCAACAAAATTAAAATGTTATAGTCACAATTTGTTTCTTGACTATTTTATATTGAGTAATTTTTAATGAAGTAACTAAATTAGGCATAACTTTCTACAGCTTTAACATAGTTATGATGAATATATTTTACTTGATTAAAAATAATAAAACCAGGGAGCCTTAAATATTATCTTAAAAGATTAACTACTATGTCAATTACAAATCTAGGAGAAAGGTATTTATAAAGGAATAACTATTCTGAACAGCAAATTCCTTTTGTTCATTTCATTTAATTAATGACTCAATCAGCTTTCACTCTTAATACTAAAATTTTCCTAAATTACACATTGGTTTGCAAATGGGATGGCATATAGCAGGGCTATGTCAATTTAACACTGGTAAAAATTCAGCAGATAATTCATTTTTTATTTAATCAAGAAGGAAAAAACTAGTTGGCAGTGTAGAGAGACCTAATTAACTAAATAACTGCCAATTCTACATTGTGCTTTGTGTTACGTGACAGATCATGAATAAATACCAGTCAAAAATCAAATTATTTGGATACTTAAATGATGATGAGGCCTGCTGTGCCAACAGGTATGCTAATGAGTAGACATCTCCCAGACTCAAGATTGAGTGAATGAGGCAAATGTTTTCACCTCCTAATCTTTTAGGGTGTTCAATTAACGCCAAGTATTTAAGAAGTTCCCTACTATTGGGAAAGAAGTAGATGTAATCATCTATATGTTTATTTTGTCAACTGAGGAGGAAAAGCTTGCAAAGGAACAGTTTTGATATATGTATTAGATTTTTATACAATTAAATGGTCATAGATGACAATTTTCACCTAAGGAAGACAAGTTTATCTATATTCAGTTACAAATCGCCTCTAAACAGGGTAAATGTCTTCTGATGGCAACTAAAGTTAACGATGTCTTCCTTCCAAAAGCTTTCTAAAGAGCACCCTACAATCTCACCTTCTAGCCTCAAGCCCTTTGCCTTGAATTAGTAAGGTGGCCATACCGCCAATCTGAGCTGTTCTCCTTCAGTCCTGTAGTCCACGCCAGGGGATTCTCCAAATGCTAATAAAAATCAATTTCCCTGACAAAAGAACACATACATGAATGCTTTTTTTTTTCCTTTTAAAGAAGGGGGTCAGGGAGCATCTGACCGACGTTTTTAAAGGAAGGAGACAGCTACTTGCATGGGACTGCATCTTAGTTGTGCTAAAAGTGATGGAAGTGGGTTAGCATTATTCTACCACTAACACCCAAAAGCCCTGCCCACGGAAACCCCTGCCAGAGACGCGAAGTTTACCGAAACAGCGCTCAGCAAAGCGCTGGCACAAATTCAAAACTAACTCTGCCGGGCCCGCGGGGGTGGCGAGAGAGGGACCTAACGTGAAACCCGGGGAGCCCCGCGTCTCTTGCCTCCGAAGGTCCGCCGCGATCAGCGTCCCCTTCTCTGCTGGAGTCGGAAGTGCCTGTCACCTGCGGATCTGCCCGCCTCTCCCGGTCGGCCCTTCTCCTCCGCCCAGTTCGGACAGTCTCGAATTCCGCGTCGCAGCCCCGGCCAAGGACTCCCAGGTCCCCAGCCCCCGCCCCGCGCCACCGCCGCGTCCCCTCCCCGCGGTCCCAGCCTCTCCAGGCGCTGCCGGGCGCTGATTGGCGGCGGCGCTGACAGCAGGCGGGGCCTGGAAGTCGCGGCCAAGCCCGCCCTCGCGTATAAGCCCCTCTCAGCGCTCTCTCTCCATCTCTCCCCTCTCTTTCTCTCTCGCTGCTCCCTTCCTCCCTGTAACTGAACAGTGAAAATTCACATTGTGGATCCGCTAACAGGCACAGATGTCATGTGAAAACGCACATGCTCTGCCATCCACACCGCCTTTCTTTCTTTTCTTTCTGTTTCCTTTTTTCCCCCTTGCTCCTTCTCCCTCTTCTTTGTAACTAACAAAACCACCACCAACTCCTCCTCCTGCTGCTGCCCTTCCTCCTCCTCCTCAGTCCAAGTGATCACAAAAGAAATCTTCTGAGCCGGAGGCGGTGGCATTTTTAAAAAGCAAGCACATTGGAGAGAAAGAAATAAGAAAAACAAAACCAAAACAAAACCCAGGCACCAGCCAGCCAGAACATTTTTTTCACCCTTCCTGAAAACAAACAAACAAACAATCATCAAAACAGTCACCACCAACATCAAAACTGTTAACATAGCGGCGGCGGCGGCAAACGTCACCCTGCGGCCAAGGCGTCCGCCTAAAGGGATGGTTTTCTCGGCAGAGCAGCTCTTCGCCGACCACCTTCTTCACTCGTGCTGAGCGGGATTTTTGGGCTCTCCGGGGTTCGGGCTGGGAGCAGCTTCATGACTACGCGGAGCGGGAGAGCGGCCACACCATGCGAGGTAAGCGAGTCTGCGGGCACCGAGGCTCCCCGAGTCCGGCCAACTCCATCCAGAACAGGAGGTGGGGGAGGGGAGGGCACCCAGCCGAAGGGGAAAGAGGTTGCCCAGGCGCAGTTCCCCGAGTTCGCTCTCGCAGGTGGGGCTGCAAATGGCCTGGGCGTAGAAAGTTGTGGGAAGGTGTTGCTGCCTCTCGGGAGTTCTGGAGGGACGCGGGAGGGCGCTTTTTTGGAGAGGGAGGAGAGGCTAGTTGGATCCCACCAGTCCTTGAGTTGCATTGAATCTTTTTTGCCTGTCACTCTCGGGTGCGGAAGCGGACGCGGGATGGAGAAAGCCGACAGAGGGATGCCTCTGGGCAGGAGCAGCTTGGAAGCCCCCGCACGCAGTGGTCGCCGGCCGGGGTTGGGCGCGCTGGGCGCACAGGCGGGAGCCAGGGTGGACAGGCGCAGGCACACACTCGCCAGGTTACGAGGCCCACTAGCGTCCTGGCCAGCAGGCAGGTCCTTTCGCAGGGGTAGTAGGCAGAAGAGCAGTGCTGCGAGGCTGGACGCGGCTGAGGTAACAGTTCGGCGCGCGCCTTCGCGCCGGCGCTGCGCCCTGGCCAGGTCCTGGTGCCGGAGCCCGCGCGGCCCAGGAAGTAGTGCGACCCCGGAAAAGTTGTAATGAGAAAGTTCTGGAGGCTTCGAAAGGCCACGCCGCTCACGGCCGGAGATCCATGGGCTCCGGCTCCTTTGTCAGATAAAGGGCCCGTAGTGGAAGGAGGTGCTGGGTGCATCCTTGGGCCAGGACCCTCGCAGCCGCAGGAGGTGGCGGCGGCGGGACCCCGGGGCAAGCTGGAATCTGCGGGGATGCGCGCCAGGGGCTGTAGCTTTACACCTGCTTCGGCTGAACTCTGGGCCTCTGAAAGGGATGGCAGTTGGCCTTCGGGGAGTCACTTGGTCTCCTCTCCTGCCTTGCCGGAGACCTCAGGTTTCCTTCGCGCTGTGCCCGGTCATTCTTCACACTTTTACTGAAGAGCCAGGCAAGTGTCCGCATGACACTGAGGATCTGTGCAAGCCTCAGGGCGCCCACCCCCACCCCCTGTCTCTCTTCCTGGTCAGGCCGCGGTTCACTGGGGACTCCTCTACCCTTCGCACGTCCCCTTGGGTCTTGACAACAGAAAGTTAGTAACGGCCAGCTCCAGACTTTCTTACATCCCGGACCCGGAAAGAGGTGGTCTAGGGAAGAAGCACTTAGGATGCAATCACTGATCTTCTCTTTCCACTAGCTGTGATCCTCTTCCATTCACTCCCACTACGCCCCGGGAGGAGCACCCCAGGAGGCAGCGGGTCTCACTCCCACTCCCTCTCGCAAGCGGTGAGCGCCGAGCCTTGGACTCAAGGGTTTGCTGGCTGGATGCTGGGATGTTAGGAAAGGGAAGGAGAAGAAGGAACGGAGAAAGATTGTCCATGGGGGAGGGGGTTGACTGTAGATAAGAAACAAGGACGTCCTGAGGGGATGGTCTTGATTGGCCCGCTCGCTGGGAGTGGGGCACCCATGTGTGAGCGCTGGCTCCAGCTGATTGTCCCGGTTGAGGGTTGGTTACAGGCTCCACTGTCTAAATTCTTTCAAAAAACTATACTTGGGCAATTGGCCAGTACAGAACCTTTGCTTAGTAAGAAAGGCCCAGTCTGTGTTTTTCCTTTTCTGGCCCATCTCACCATCCCATCCACTCTTTCGGTTTCCCCTGTCCGGGTCTGGAGCTGCCAATTCGTCCCTTACCTTCTCCCCTTCTAACTTTCCCCCTGTGGCTGGGTTCGTACTTTCCGAAGGTTGAAACTACGCGCCACCTCAGCTGGGACCCGGCACTAGGACCTAGGGCAAAAAAGCCGCTTACTCCCTACAAGCTAGAATGGAGAGCAGCGCGGGGTAGGGGTGGGTTAGTAGCTTGATCTAGCCGCTCCTGAAGGAGCAATTTGCAGATGACTGTCCCGGTTCTCCATGGCAGTCGATTTGAGAACTCCAGAAGCTTGAAGGATTGGAAGCCAAGCGCTGGTCCTATGCTCACCTTGGGAAAACCAGTTTAAGCCCACACACCTATCCCAGAGGGCACCAGCCTTGCCAGGCGCCCGAGGACCCCTTACAACTTCTAACTTGAGACACCTCTCAGGAGGCCTAGGGGAACGCGCTGGAGAAAATGTAAGCTTCAAAGATGGTCAGGTCGCTCTCACGCCCTTCCTGGCTCTCCTTTCCTGATCCCTAGGGTCTTTCCTCACTGACTCTTCCCATTTTCTGAGGACAGTGCCCTTCCACATTGTGAGAGGCTGTTCAATAAGAATGGGATTGAGAAAAGATCCAGGCTACGCTGACGTCTTGTAGAGTTGGGGGTTGAACTTGAGCATGAACTTAGAAGTGAAAGCCGGAAAGGAATCAGCTTTCGCTCGTGCAGGGCTACTAAGCAGCCTGTGTTGGGAGAGGGGCCGTTTTTGATCTGGGCTTTACCGTGGGCCCACTCCATTTCCCTCATCCACGCGCGCGCTTTCCATTCCCAGGTGGTCCTCGTCAGCGCCTGGGCTCCACAGTTTGCAGCTGACAACTGTCCTGGCTGAGGGCGCTTTGCGCGACGGAAAGGTGATCTAGGATTGAGTGGTCTCCCTCGGGGCCAATCCTGCAAACCTATTCCCTCCCCTACTCCTCCCTCGCCTAGGGCATTTAAAATACTTTATCCCCAGGGAAGAAAAGGGTTAAGAGTCTCTGATCTGACGTCCTGGTCCTGCCCCAAGGCTGAACTGAGTCAGGGACACAGCGCGATGGCTTACTCTGGCCGGGGTCGGAGGAGGTTGTATTTGGTGGTGCACAATGACTTTCGTCCTTTGTCTGTGAGAGGGTACCACAGAAGTTCTAGAGAGGCTTTTCCGTAGATTTCATTACTGAAAGGAGTAACTTCTGATGGGGAAAGGAAGGACCTTTAATTGGGTCCATCAATAAGTGAGAAAGAAGTGAGCCGAGGTGTGGGTTTCAAGGCTCCTTCTTGAAAGATCTGTGGGCTGTTTATCACACAGGGGCGCGGGAATGTTCGGATTTTTCATTCCTGCCTCCACGGAAAACCCTGCTTCCAAAAACAGAGGCACAGATGTCGTCGCAATCAATAGGTGATTGTCGCTGGGGCGGATTAGAAATCTGGTTTTATGCTTGCTATAAACAAGGATTGGGCTTGCCTTTTTTAATGTCTAGTTTTCATCTGTTATTTTCAGGTAGTTAATTTTTACTAAGTGCTAAACTTTAGAAAAGAGGCAGCTTGCTCTCAGAGGTATGGCAGCCCTTCAGAGGTATGGAGCTCGGAATGTCCTGCTGGCAAGGCCTTTAGATTTCCTAAACAAGTTCTCGCTCTTAATTTCCTCCACAAGTTCCAATTAAATATTTCTAACCAACATTCCACCTCCTGCAATTAAAAAAACATTGCTGGAAGGACATCTCTGTTAGTAGTCCATTAATAATTGCTCATTAAGTAATCATCAGTAAGCTGTCTTCATTCCAAGAAATGTTATTCAGTTTAAAAGGAAATCTTAAAGCTGTCATTCAAGTATTGTTGAAATAATATGTAGCCATAAAAATAAAATATTTTCTTAAATGGTTACATCTAGTGGCTCTCTCCTCCTTCCTCCCCCAACATCATAAGTGAGTTTGTAACAAGTATTATGCCACAGAAGTGCTTGGCATACTGGACTTCTGCGATAGGTATTAGTATCACCAAGGTTTACTTTTCTATATTTTCTAATAATCAGGAATTGCGAAACCAGGATGAAAATGTAAATGAAGAAATTTTGAGCAGCAAACTTTATAAACATGAGGGACACAAGATTAAAACTCCTTTGTTGGCATTTACTTAAAACTTACTAATCTTTGGATTTTCCATCAACCATAGTATAGCTTTTGCTCATTAGCGTATCCCTAAAAGATGAGTTTTTGCATCATTATTAAAGTGGTTTTATGTGATCATTTAACAAATAAAAACATTATTTTATAATCTTAACCAAATATGAATGTTAACATTTACTTATTTTGGCAGCAATTTGATAATACTAAACTATGATCAGCCACAAAAAACAACTATTCAGGAGTTTATTTGCATAGATTACATTTTAAATTTAAGTGTTTCCAAGCCATGAAACCTAACTTTACAGCAACAAAAATTCTATAGCATCAAAAATATACAAAATTTTTGGGTTGGTCTTCATGAAAATGACATTTAAATCTCGTAATAATACCTACTTTTTTCCCCCAAAAGTAGCAGATACGTAATTGTCAACAAAAATTTAATATGATTTGATACAGGAAGTTTTTCTACATAAAAAGATAAGTAAATTGTTTTCTCAGCTATGATGTCTCCTTTTCTAAACCTGTATTCACCTTTTAGAGATATAAGACGGCCTACATGGTTTTTATACCTTTCATTACAATAGTTTTAAGATGTTAAAGTGTAAATCATAGGACATTGCTAGATTATACCACCGCAACAAATAATATACCTCTAATTTAAAGTACATAGTATAGCATTCGATTAACAAAGTTTAATATTAAAATTTTTTTAATTATTAAGTTAAAAATTATTTTTATATGGGTCTGCTGGAATTCTGCAAATTTATATATATAATGAGGCTTAAAATTGTGAACAATAACATCAGTGCCACTGTGCATTGGTGAAGCCTAAGCCTTACAAGTAAACATATTAGGAAATAAGAAATCATTCCAAAGTGAAGACTGTCAAATTCCAGCCAAATTGAAACACATTAAAGGTTCATGAGCACATATGTTGTAAGTGCAAAAGATATTAGTGATTGAGGTGACATTCTAATAATATGAGGAGAATATCTTAAGACTAAACTATTTCTGTGTTTATTCCATAAAGACAAAAAGAAGTAAAGGCTTTATTTATACTGGCATTAGTTTAACATTAACAAAACATTTATTGTGATGTTAAAATATATAGAAAAGTAAACATTAGAAATGGAAATTGTGCTTAATAATTAATGTGTGTTTTTTATTCTAGAGGTAGTTCTGTTATTCTCTCTATTCTTATCTAAAGGATAGAAATCAAGCAGACTAATGAAATAAGTCTTTTGTAATATCATGAATGATGACCTTTGATGAAATAAGCACTCTAAACAAAAAGTATTATTCCTGTAATTTTGTAATCATCTTCCAATTACAGCTTTTTGCAAATATTTATCTTACTTTGAATAGAATCTCTGACTTAACAGAATCCCCAGCAGATAATAGCAGTCTTTGGAGGCGTCTGTTGATACACACTGATACGCAGTATGTATATGTATGTGCCTATAACCACCCACTCAGACAAGAAGAATGAATATTTGAGAGAGAAAATCATTCTTATCTTTGCTTTCACAATCCAGACTTCCAAACTCAAACATATTTAGAGAAACAGAAGCAACTTTCCAGAGCATTCAAAAGGAAGATATGAATACACGTGGTACTAGAGTCGCATAAAAAAGAAACTGTTAATAATGTCTATTTATAAATAATCTACACAAAACTCCATTATACTACCTAATGATAATTAGAGGGAAAGGGAATCAAAGAATTCAGGACTGCCAAGTAAATAAAATATTCCCTCTCAAATTAAGCAACAAATTCATAGATAACAAGGTTTATGCCATGAATTTGAAGGATGTCTCCTTTGTAGCCAAAGACAAAGGAAGCATAGAGGAATAAATATTGATTGAACTAATCATCTGATGAATAGAAATGAGATTTACCAGTGCACCAATATAATAGGCTATGTTAACTAGTTCTTTCATAGCGCATATGCTGCCCTTTCAACCCTTGACCCCATCCATTCAATTCTTAATGAGGGAAACCACAGGTGTTATAACGGCATTTATAGTGAATCAAGCTACATATAATAACCATATGGTTAACTAATGGCACTGGGGGTAGATTCTTATGAAAGGAAATATTGTGATCATAATGTGACAAAATTATTGTACATTTCAAACCACTTAGAATTTTGGCTTGCTCAGGTAACCTCTAAAATATATCTACGTGACCATGAATATCTCAAGACCCAGATTTGGTGGCTCTGTAATAAGTGCAAATTTATTAGTGTGTATCTCAGCAGCTAGAATTATTCAATATATATACTACCCACATTGTTGTATACCTTGCATAGTAAGCATTTAAAACATTTAAAAGTAACACTTAGGAGATACAGTGTTTTATACTCAATGCACTTTGCTTGGTTAGTAGTTATTTTATAAATATTGTAAATAGATTATAACTTTATAGTAATAATTAAATGATATGTTTTGTGTTAAATTTACATTAGGATATTCTTGATATAGACATGTTTTTACAAAAGCCAAAGTGAACATCTTGCCTTTGCCAAAATATGAGGATAAAATCTTACTTAAAAATATGCTCTTAGAAAAGAACAAAATTAATTTGCTTTGACTTAAGCATGTTCACCTCTGCATAGTAAATATTTTACTAATTGGCTGGGTATGCTGACATTAAAGTTACTAGAATGGATATTCATTGATATCATTTGTTGTGTGATTAGTTATCATATCATATGGTCCTGGCTTATATTTCTCTAATTTAGAGGAATCACGGACATCAGTAAGGAAAGATCAAATTAATCTGGTTGTTTACTAAATTATGCTTTTCTTACTACCCTACTTATTACTTTGTGCTCATATGAACCAAATATCTTGGCACTGTGGAGTATCTGAAAAATTTTAGATGCTTAAAGAAAACTGTTATATAGATTTTACTTCATAGTCAAGCTTTTTTCAATAAATATTGCAATACATTAATTTTAAATTGTATATTTCAAAAATTCTCACTCAACTGTCCAATATAGAATTCTTCTTTTAAATTAACTGAATTTCACTAGATTATGTTGTAATCATGTGACAACCACAGATATACAATATTTTAGGACTGAATTAGATGTACAAATGGTATTCTGAATTTAAGCACAAAATTATCCTTAAAAAAGAAACAGCAAGAGCTTTTTAAAAAGGCCTTGGCATTTATAACCAGAACTTGGCATGAAATAAATGAATATTATTAGCTGCAAAAAATGCAGATTTATTTTATTTTAATATTCTGACCAGCTTTATTTTGTTTTGTTTTGTTTTAATATTTTCAAATACAAATGTCTCTCCTTATCTGAAACCAACTAAGCTTGATCCTCATCTGTTCTGAAAACTTTGTCAAACTCATTGATCAACTCATTTTTAGGAGCCCAAATTAAGAAATACTCTCAAGTACAAGAACGATACCATCTTTCCCAAAATGTTTCAGTTTTAATTTTAAAAGAGATAAGCTCAAAGATGTCATCTCTTACAGCCATATATATAAATAGAAATGTACATGACTCACATATTTATTTATTCAAGATGTATTGAATACATCCACTCAAAGTAAGGTACAGGGCTGAACCCCAGGGATGCTCGGGTTGATAAAGCACAGTCAGCTGTGCAGTGGAAGCTAGGATCAAAGAGAAAGCAGAACAGAGCATAGCAAGGACGCAATCAGAAAGTCAGAATCGCTCTCCAAGGAGAAGTGATGTTTGAGATGGGCCTCTAAAGATAAGCAGGACTCCCTCTTTGGGTTTTGTTCATCATAAATGAAGTCTATTAAATTACTGTTAGTTGTACTCCCAGTTGCCTTACATGGTTGGTGTTATGTGACATTGAGTTTATAGTAGAACTATCCCGAAAAGAACATAACCTAATGTAGCACAAGTAACAGTATTGCTCTCAAAACTTCTAATGGTAAAATTATTCTCAAGTGACAATTGAAAAAAAAAAAAAGCTCTTTAAGGTAATTTTTTAAATTACAAAAAGAAAATGCATTGAAGGTGAGACAAATATTCGTGTAAAAAAGAAGGTAGAACTGGTTTTTTTTAAAGAGTATCACTAAGAAAAAGAAAACATAAAAATACTTTGTAATATCCTTATGCATTTGTTTTTATAAGGAAAATTCTTACTTTTTAAAAAAAAGGAAATGGCTGATATATTTGAGTTTCATTTTCTTTAATGTTTAAGCTGTTATCTGAAAGTAGTGATATCTGCTCTAGAGAGATTCGATACTGAATGCTCTTAGATTACTAGATATCAAGTAGAATAAAATCCATTGAAGTAATAGAGTATGTAGGCCGTATCTGAGGGCCACAGTGATGTTCTTCAAACTCCTCCATTCCACATACTTGGATATAATACTGTACTCTGAAAATTAAGTTATAAAGTCAACACATAGTGGTCTTGCTGACTTTTGAGCTATTCTCTTTCTTCAGCATGTTTAAAGAAGGGAAATTCTAGACTCTTAGTAATAAAAACCTGAGTGTGAGAGGCAAATATTAGCTGGTTCCATCCCAGCACTATGAATGAGTTGCTGATCAAGCTGAAAGTAGTGTCCACTACAGCCCTCAGTTAAAGCTCTATCATTTTGAAAGGATAATTTGTCATTCTGGTCTTATATATTAGCTCTTATGAGCTTAGTTAACATGGGTCCTCATACTAATGTCCGATCTACTCTGAGACACTGGTGAGATCAAGTTTCTGGGACCACAAAGCTGAAAGACAGACTCTGGGCTGGGATAAATTCACATAAACAAATGCCTCCATTTGAGACTTGCAGGCAGCCAGACTGTCACTTTAGGCCATAACCTTCTGCATTAGCATGAATCTCATCTTCAAATTTCTACATAGTGAGCAAGACCACAGAGCCATATCTTTTAAGGTCTGAAAAGCAAATACTTGTTTTAAATGCTGAACATTAACTAGAATTTATTAGACTAAGGAATTATGCCCTCCTGTTGTAACAATATCCAGATAACATAGTGACTATGGTGCTTCCGTTTTTTTTTTTTTTTTTATTTTTTTTAACTAGAATTAAAGAATTGCATGAAAGATTCTATTTCTTGAGGTTCTTCCAAAAAGGTGAAAGCTTGGAAGGCCCCTATAACTTTTACTAGCCTTGATTAATCAGCTATTTAATAAGACAACCAGTTTTCTGGACACTCATTCTTCCACCCCTTATTGCAATTTGTCTCTGGTGTTCCTATGTGATGATGGACACATGCAACCACTTCACCTTACGCTTGGGCCAGTGTACTATTCTGGTCGGTAAATGGAGACTGAACCTTTGGAGAATACTAGTATTACCTAAAGTGTTGCATATAACGAGAGTATAATGTTTTTACTCTAGCTTCTATGTAAATATGCATCATACTTAGTAAACAGTAAACTGCTATTTTGGTTTTTCCACTAAAAAGCAATTTAAAGACAATCTTATTAAATAGGATCAAAATGTATTGGTGCCAGTAATTAGCTCTGAGAACATGAAATGCAGACATACTTGCCTAGTATAATGAAAATAAGTGAAACTAGTTGTATTTGACGAGCTACATTTTAAAAAGTTTCATTTTACCTGTCGAAGGAAAGGATCACACAGTGCTTCATATGGGTTTGTAATTCTGCATTAGCATGAAAACTCATATTCTAAGTTTCCCAAGTAAACATTTTATCATATAGCTTGAACCAGAATAAACACTCAAATCATATTTTATCATCCAGCAGCTGTTGACTTTCAGAATCCAGAACTAAACAATAACATATGAGTTTCAAGAACTTAGACATGTTGAGTTTCTAATGAATAATTGACTTTCATTATCATTGTCAGGACAAATAATAAAATTGTTACACAGAACATTTCCTGTTAACTTGTATATAAATTGTGCCTGGCACATGCAAAGGAATTAAAGACTTTTAAAGAAAGGAGGAGAAACCTTGTTCCAAATTTCCACAGTTGTTGAGTATGAGCAAATGCCACACAGTCTGGTAGAACATAGGAACATTTGTTCAGGAAAAACACATCATATCGTTAAGGTATATGTTTCTTGGCAATAGGTTGCTTTTTACAAGAATAAAATATTTTAAATAAATTATTTAGAATATTTTAGGATCCCAACTTAATAATGTTTGCTCTAAAATTAAATTTAAAACAAACAGTTCAATATGCTGAGTTATTCCCCCCACTTAAATGCTTACTACTTTTTAATAAGCTTAATTCTAAGCACTTTTATCCTCACCTATATACTTTCATTCTTGTGATTTTGGGAAAAAAAGTTAAGTACCAAAGGAAAAGAGCTTGTGGGGTAAATTATCCCAAGGACAACTCAGAAATATCAATAATGAGAATCCTGGTCAGACAGCGTTAATACCCTTCCAGTTGTGTTTTTTTGTTTGTTTGCTAATATTATTAAAGATCAGTTTTTGCTGTCACTCATGTTGGAATTAATTAAAATTTGTGTGATTTGTTTTATAAAGTGTTCTTTTGTAATAAAATAAATTGATTTGGAATTTTGTCCACCAAAATAGTACTGTATCCTTATGTTCATTAATGATTTTTGAAAGGTTACCTAACATGGTTGATTTGTGTGTTGATTTAGAGTGAAAGACATACTTTTTTAAAATAAAATAACACTTTAAAAGTAAAGGAGAATATCTGACAGAGTTGTAGACAACAACTTCTATAGTGAAGGAGGTTTAAATGCAACTCAACGAATCTTAAATATTGAGCATTTATGACATCTGAGAAGCAATGCTCTCCAAGATAACAGTCTCAAGTACAACAAAACTACGTTTCTTATAAAGTCTTAAGGAATTCCTTAGATAATATTTGTTTCATTTGAATTTCTCAAATTTTCAATATTGATTATGTCCTTTTTTCTTAAATGAGAAAAATAGATGACTTGGTCATAATTATTTGTTAAAAGAGACTGATACCAAAATTTGACTGGAAAGAAGGGTTCCTGCCTCCAAGTCCAGTTCTATTTTTATTAATCTATGCTCTTTCTGGCAATCTCTCTCTCTCTCTCTCTCTCTCTCTCTCTCTCTCTCTCTCTCTCCATACTATTTTTTGCCACCCCTGTATTCGTAATAGATATTCCTAATCAATCATGGCATTAATACTTGCTAAGTCCAAAAGCAACCTCCGCTACCATTTGCCCAGCATTTGCCCCTTAAGATAAAACTTGTTACCATAACTCTCATCAGTGTTTTGACCACATAAATAACAGAGAATAATACAGTAAAACTGTCATTTAATCACAAGATCCCCTGGGTAAACCATAGCTCTCCACAGCTTTCTCTCCCAAAATAATGATAATGGCATTTACCAATCTCAGGAAAAACTAAAATAAGTATTATGGAAAAATCTATAGATTCTGAACTGGATCTCTCTAGTCAAAATAATAACAAATTCAAAGTATAAGTAGTAATTTGTTTTTCTTTCCATAATTATTCCCTTGGAAGTTCCAAATATTTAATTTTATAAACAAATATATCACCTTTTATATGGATTTCAAATTTTGAAAAAATTGCATATTTATAAATTTTTTCCTCACTAAGAATCTGTATCCACTTTAAGGAAGCAATTTTATGGAAAATAAATAGCTATGAAGACAATTGATAACTAAATAAAAAAAAATTCTGTTCATTCAATAGCCGACATGCACTTTTCATTTGTGATGTGAATGCACTCATTTGACCCTCGGCTTTTCAATTCTTTCCTCTAGTTTTTATGCCTGTCAAGAGGCGGGTCTGTATCTTCAGCTATAAGCATTTCAAGGAAAAAGCTGTGTTAATAGCCTAGCATACCACCATTTATCCACCTGAGTTTAATTAATTTTGTCTGATTGACTGAGACTGGAACTCTCATCAATGCACTATTTATATCAAAGGCCTATTATCATCCTTCTATGTTTCGTACAAGCATAAGACGTTTTCTTAAGGAAAGAACCTTGACAACATTAAGAAGGTGCCATGTCTAATCATGCTTAGCAATATAAAGAAAAAAAAACAATTAAATTTGACATTAATTCTAAAGAAATGCAGAGTTCTGCTCCTCCTTAACAATATCGCGGTTTAATTTGTTTTGCATTTTGGCTGAAACTTAATATTGCTTACATCAAGTTATCATTTATATGGTTAAATTTTATGCTTTCAAATGAAGTTTATTTGCATTTCTTTAAAAGCACAGTTATTAGTCTACTGTGAGTGATTTTTCAGGCCTCTTTAATGTAAACTGTACTGTAAAAAACATAGCTTGAAATAACAGCCCTACCCTGTCATTTATTCTGCAGGACTCCAATTGATTGTATTATAGAATGGTCTTGACACCCACAACTTGACTAAATTTGACCACAGTTGCTATTAGCAAGAAAATGAGCTACACTGGGTTTTCTTCATCTTATATTTAGTATCTACCGTGTTTAACAATATCAGGCTGGAAAAGACTGTACACTTATCTCAGGTGATTCTCTTTGCTTTACGGCATATAAAGTATCTTCTTTGCTTGCTCCATTTTAGACATAGTGGTATGTTTTTTCATATTCACTAATTCTGTCAGTCTATTCTGCAGCTGCTCTTAGGGAAAATTCTGAAAACATTTAAGAAAGGAACTATGTAAACCTGAGGAGCTGACAGATGCAGTCTCATCTCTACAAATGTAAAGCAGTTAAAATTTATAATAATATCTTGCCTGTGTTTCCTACTATAGTTCTCAATAAGCTTATGTAGCCACTGTCTCAATGACACACCCAGCAATCTTATGAGATACTCAGGACAGGTATGAATAGAAATGTGCCCAGAGTAGCTGAATCAAAGAAAACTCTAAAATATAAAAGAGCACTTTTTAAACAGTTTTTAAATGCAGTTTCTACACTTTAAAAAATTGTACCATGTTAAAAATATAAATATTTGCTTTGTAAAAAGAGGAAATATAAATGGTTAATAAACATTTGAAAAAAGAGCTCAACTTCACTTATTAAAGAATGCAAACAGAATGAATAGGATAATAATGCTGTCAAATAATAGCAGTTGTGATGAATTGGACACCCTCATATTCTGTAGCAGGAATTTATAGGGTACAATCCTTGAACTTAAACCCTTAAAAATATCATACTCTTTGACCCAGTAATTCACCTTCTGGGACCTTTCCAAAGAACTAAAGTGCAAAAAAAAAAAACCTTTATACTGAAAGATTTGTGCCTAAAAACATATTGTGGCCTCACTGTGATGTTTTCAATAATATAGGGAAACCTTAGTTGTAATGCTCTTTACCACATACTTTTATGTAATATGTATTCACTGTGTATACTATTATATACTCATCACATATTCCATATACTTCATTAGCATTAAATCTCTATATGTACTTAATCACGTATTTTAGGTACTGGGATAAAATTGTGAGCAGAAAAGACATCATCCTGACCTCACTAAACTAACAAAAGACTAAATCATCCTGACCTCACTAAAGACTAATAAAAACTAAATAAAATTCAAAATTGTATGAACTATATGATCTAAATTACATAAAAATAAAAGAGCAACTGAAGAAAACATAAAAATGTTTAAAAATCACCCCTTGATATTAATATTTTAGATAACTATTTTCTTCTTTATTTTTTTCTATACTTTCAAATTTTCCCACACAGTCTCTGCAGATTAGTTTTAAGTGTCAAAGTGTGGAAGGCGTGGTGCCCCAGGCCTGTGGTCCTAGCACCTAAGGAGGCTAGGCCAGTAGTTCAAAACCAGCCTGGGCAACATAGCAAGCCCTCATCTATATAGCAAAAAAAAAAAAAAAAAGGAGAAAAAATAAAAAACAAAATACGTCAAAGTGAATGAATGCTCAGTTACTCTGGCATAGTAACAAGGCTGTGCTTTATCTGTCACTCCTTCTGTTTCAGCTCATCCATTTGCCTGAGGTCATCTAGTGTGATGATAAGGTTAAGGTTGAAAGTTTAATGGGGCATTGATAAAATTAACTGATTTGATATTTGCACAACTACTCCTTCCTTCATCATCAAACATTTATCAAGGATCTATTATGCACCAGACACTATTTTAAGTTTTGAAGATACACAGGTGAATAGGATTCAGTCCCATGCTCTCAAGACCTTAGAGTTTGGTCTTCTTAAGAACAGTATATAATTCGCAATAGGTACTAGAAATAGCAATAATACAAGTGATTAAATAATAATCAGAAGAAGAAGAGGAAGTTTAAAAAAACTTTTTCCATCATTGAGAAAAGAAGAATTATACCTTATTAAATTATTTAGCAGTGGATTAATACTGTGCTTTTTGTCTCTAAAGGCTCAAAATTGGGGAAATTTATTTTAAATGTTAAAGGAAAGATCATGATACTCATATAGAAAAATTAGCTTGCCTTCAATTTGTTTCCATTAAACTAGCTCATATCTATTCCCTGACAAAGCTGGAAGACTTTGCGATTCCTAAGGATGTTGAAGAATATCAACACAGACATACCAGTTCTCAAAATATAAGATGGATGATGAATTGATTCTCATTGGTGGAGTTGTGAGAACACTTTAAACATTCCTAGGCTCTGTGATAAATGAAGAATCTCAATTTGCTCATAAGACTATTAGAAACTCATTGGTATTTAGTAGGGCAGAATCCATTATGATGTTCACTGCTAAAGTAGTCTTCATGTATTAGTACTTATACCCCTAACACAGTGATTCAAAACAGACAGTGATTTTGCCCTGCAGGAGATATATAACAATTATCTAGAAAAATGTGGAGTTGTCACAACTGAGAAGATGCTGCTAATGTCCCATAGGTAGAGGTAAGGAATGCTGTTAAACATCTGCAATGTACAGGACAGCCCACAAAGCAAAGAACTATCCTGTCCAAAATGCCCATAATGCTGAGACTGAGAAATGTCGCCCTAGGACTATATGAAGATTTTCTGAATAGAATCACTTTAGGATCCTCAGTTTTCTTGTATAGCCTCTGAGAAAGCTGCTTCCTCTTTTCTGCCTCTCCCTTCATAATAATCTCACTTCCACTCCACAAAAGGAAGATTGAACTCTCTCACTCATTTCAAATCTTATTATGTGCATGGTTCCCAACATGGAAAACTTCCATTGCAGTAAAAAACAGACAATTTAAAATATTGATTTTGATGCTGAGAAAATGAGTGATTTTAACGAATGAGCAAAATAGTCTTTTGCAAGTCAGATAGTTTCCTTTACTTTGAACAAAATTGAAGGAAGACCTATTCAAATGATCAGTTATAGGTCATTAAAAATAGTTTTTGATAACAGAATGCTATGTGATTTGAGGCATATATCTCAGAATGAGTTTAAAGAAGTAAGTTCAATTGTTATGGCAAAATTAGTTTACCTTTCCTCTTCATATTTATGTGAATAAGTTTTTCAACACTTGTATTCCTAAAAACAAAAATACAAATAGGATTGATGTGAAACCCCATTACATTCTAGTAGTAAATAGTAGTCAAGAAAAAGTACCAGAATTAAGTGAAAGAAAAAACTTCCCTCCAGTCTATTAAAAGATAAATTTTCTTTTAATATTTATTCTTACACTTAGTATTAGGTTGACACAAAAGTTATTGCAGTTTTTGCCATTACGTCAGTAAAAACCGCAATGACTTTTGCACCAACCTTAATAAATATAAAACATGTAATATATTTGTGTGATTTTTATCATGTTCTAGTGATAATGATAATAATTCAATCTAGAAGGAATTTTAATAAGATTCACAGAGAAAAAAATGGTTCACAGAGAAAAATGGTTAAATATAAAATATATACTTATTTTTATTAGAGAGAGATATAACCTAGTAATTAATAAAAGACTTTCAAACATGAGAATTTAGACATTAGAATAAAATTATGAGCAGGAAGTAAAAGTATGAATTCAAGGAAAAAAGTAGATATTATAAAATTTCTGTAAAATAGTTTATGCATTTTCTTTTCAAATGTTTGATACGGCTATTAAAACATTTTGAGATTTAGATTCCATTGGTATATTTAAATAGAAACTCAGTTTTATTTTAATATATGAAATCTAAAATGCCTCAAATATTAGATTCTTTGCAGTGTTACTGTATATACTATTTAGTCTGCTTTTACAAAAGTTCTGAAATAAAAAAAGAATGCCATAGGACCCCTATTTTACAGTGTTCTGCCATGGTTTTTCAGGTCTGTATTAACTGTTATCCTTATTGCTTAGGAACTGCATCCGTCAAGTACTTGGCCAACAACTATTTCAAACTCTTTGAAGAACCCGAATAATAATTCGTTCTTCATTAGCTTTTCTTAGATGACCAGGCACAGTCATATCTGAGAGGCTTTGGACAATAGCTACTGCTTATTTCACTCAAGTTTTTAAAGTGCTAGTTTTCTGCAGAAATTGTGAATAACTACCAACCTCAGAATCAGCAACCCTGAGAGAGAAAGAGTATCCTCCTCAAAGGAAGACTTCAGTACATTCCACTAGACCAATTATCTGCAAACTTTTCTGTAAAGCCCCAAATATAAATATTTTAGACTTTGTGGCCCACGTGGTCTCTGTTGCTCTGACATTGTAGCATGTAATGTCAGAGTAGCACAAACATAGCACAGTCAATGTGTAAATGAACGATCATGGCAATGTGCCAGTAAAACTTTATTTACAAAAACAGGTGGCAGGCTAAATTTGAGTGGACAGTAGTTTGCTGACCCGAACACTTGACTGTCAAGTCCCTGAAGACAGGATATACGTCTTATTGAACTTAGTATTTTCGTCACCTAGTACAGAACCTGAAACTCAATAAATGTTGAATAAATGAGTAGAAGCATTTAAGCCTTAAGAGGATAACAGTATATTTAAAATATGCTGAATGATATTTATGTAACATATATTTAATTATATATATAATTATGTACATATGTAAAATGAATGATAGAGGAGAATAAGACAATTGCAAACCTCATCAAGCTTAGATATTGGCTAAGGAGCCCTATTTCTAGAAGTACTAGGCAGTTTGACCACAGCTGATAGAATGAACCTATAGTATTCAATTATTTCAATATAATTCAATACAGTTATTTTAACATAATATTGAATAATTTATTAGTCTTCAAGTATAACTTCTCATATATTTGTCTTTTATATTTTGAACGCTTTCAGGTCAGACAGCTTTGAATCCCTAACACCAACTCTGTATCTTCTCCATAATAGACCATTGAAATTTTGAATTAATTGTGGATGAGGAAAGGTAAATCAAAACATGACCAATTAATAAATTAACAAACATCTAGTGTATCTACTATGCTGTAAGCATTACATAGATGTTGAAAAAGATCCAATGAATAAAATGTATTTATTCAACAAACTAACACCGTTATAGCACTTATGTGTCATGTTTGCCTCTAATTTCTAACAAATACTAACTCAGTTAATCCTTATGGCAAGTTTGTGATAAAACAGTATTTATTATTAATTAGTTC
Organism: Cacajao melanocephalus; assembly: GCA_963573385.1. Lineage (NCBI taxonomy): Eukaryota > Metazoa > Chordata > Mammalia > Primates > Pitheciidae > Cacajao > Cacajao melanocephalus. The sequence continues at coordinate 22,033 of CAUYLG010063935.1, read as the reverse complement.
CATTTGATAGATGAAGAAGCTAAGGTACAGAAAGGTTAAGTAACTTGTCCAAAGTCATACATCTAGTAAATGGCAAAACTGGAATTCAGACCCAGGCACTCTTATCTCCTGAGTCTGTGTTCTCGTCATTGCAAAATTCTGTCACTTTTCTTGCAAAGTGAACTCATGAGGTTTCAAAATGACAGATGCAAATTGTTAAGAGTGCAACACACTATGGCATTGCCAAATGACGTCTGTAACCGATAAAGCTAGATGAGTTCAAAAAGAAGATCACTATCACAGTGATTAGGAAGAACTCTATGAGAAGTCACTTGAGCCAAGCCTTCAAATTGTGTAGAATTTTATTGGCAAAGAACCATAGAGAAACTTTCCAGGTGGAAGGACAGAGGTAACAAAACCTTGGCAGCAGAAATCATGTGTGTGTACCACTCAAATGAAACAAAGCATAAGAGACAGAACTAACATTGACTCTGCCCTATGTGGCAGATACTGCATTTGCCCTCCTAGGGGGGTTAGTTACAATCCCAGGCATGGTAATAAAGCAGTCCAGGTACCAGTGCCACCTCTACCACTTACCGCGCTTAATTTCTCTAAGCCTCAATTTTTTTGTAAAGTGAAGTTAAATAATACCTTCATCATAGGCTCATTGTAAAAGTTAAATCAAATTAAATAACATTATAATATGCTTAGCTTGCACCTGATATTTAGCCCTCATTAAGTGGCTTATTATTGTTCTTGAATTTTTATTATCACACACAAAAAAGTGAAGTATTGTCATCTCTACATTGCAAATGAGAAAGCTGAGACTCAGAGAGTCTTAGACTACCATCTATAATATATGTATAATTACCCCAGTACAATAGGCCTCCAAGGAAGTTCTCATTGGGAAGCAGAGATTTGGTTATTAGAAGAAAGAATTGAGAGATGCTGAAATGTCAAAATAGGAGTTTTGTTGTACTGAGATAAATTGAAAATGTTGGGGGCCTAACGTTTGAACTTTCAAAAAAAGGAAATCTGTGACTGTTCCTGTGTTTAAAACTTGCCTCTTAATGATTTAGGGGTCACTGAATAAAAAGAGGAGTCAAGCATGAAGCAGAGAGGCAGTCTGGAGACTTGGCTTGGCATTCAGTGTCAGCAGTGTCAGCTTAGCTGACATATCAGTTACCGCCCTAAAACCTGTCTCTCAGTAAGTGTCCTCAATCCCACCTAACAGTTCTCAACATACCTGGTGCACTTGATTTGAGTCTGGTGTTTTTTTGCTTGTATTTATTTACATTTGTTTAGCGCAATCTGGTTGAAAAAATTTATAGACACAACATTTACCAAATATAAATTGCAATGTTTCCTCACATACCATCTCACTGAATATTATTATACCCATTGTGTTTTTTACATAGCTGTGGAAGGTTGATTTGCTCTTTCAGGGGAGTGTTTTATGAAGGAGCTCACCCCTTTTTCAATGGGAGCTAATTAATATTTTATTTTCTCATACTTTCCACATAACTTTTGAAGATTCTTCTAAGAATCTAAAATAGCTGAGTCTTTCCTCTCCCTCCCACTAAAAAAAAAATGCTTTCTATTAGAAAAAGTCAAAATTTCGTCTGAGTCTACTTTCAAACACACACCTGCAAAATGCATGTGTCATTAAAAAAAAATAAAATTCTCTCATCATTTTTTTCTTAAAACAAATCAATGTTTTTCTTCATCATTTCATTTTTAAGATTCCCTTTATTCCCATGATTCCGATGGTGCTTTCTGCTGTAACGAAAGGTACTGACATCAGGAGATCTAAATTGTGAAACTTATGTAACTTGCACTATACCCGTTCCAACATCTTGTAGTCTAATTAAATACAAGCCAAGTCAGTTGGCAGAAAGGTACGGCGTGGTGGCGTGGATATTAGCACCTTGTTAGCAGTCAAAACCTGCTTTCTCAGGCAGAACCTATTTCTGAATACAAAGTTTTATATAGATTAATGCTGTAATGTTTGAAAGGCACTTGATAAACTTATATTTGAATCTAGAAATAGAAATATTTTCTTACCAGACATTTTACTCTATTTTTTTTTTAAAAAAAGGCTAACCACATACTCTAGTGGGCATTTGCCCAAAACCATTGCTTTACTTTTGAGTGTTTAATTTATAGAAAAAGAAAAATTTATATTTAAAACATCTCTATGAGAGAAATGATCTTGGAAAAAATATTTTAAATGTATAATATAAATAAAAATAAGTTATAAGGTTCATGTTCCCTGGCATTAGTTTAAATCTTCTTCATCATCATAGGTAATTCTTGTTGAACGCTTACTATGTGAAAGGCACTGTGGTGAATACTTCATATGAATTACCTCAGTTAATCATGAGAATAAATCCTTGAGATTAGTAATATTACACCATGTTACAGGTGAAGAAAATGAAGCACAGAGAGGTTATGTCATTTGTCCAAAGTCACCCAGTTATTACTTGAAGGAACTGGGATTTTAATTCAGATTTTTAACAGCTCTGCCCTCCCCATTACAGACTTATGTCTGGAAGATGCTTCAAGCTGACCTCCTCCTCTGGGTCTGTCTCGTTTGTCTCAGAGGTCCTTTCTGGGCTACACGACCTTCAGACACCTCCCTTACTCTCACCAAAGCTAAGTGTGTGGTCTGGGGAAATGCACTAATGCATCTTCCTCTTTAAGTCGTGGATAATATGAAAGCTTCCCTCTGTGGCACTGTTAATTGACCATGTGAAACGAGAGGATGATTGTTCAAAAACATTGGAAAGCATGTCTTTCTATCGAATGAGCATTTTAAAAACTGCCACCAATGACCACACACTGCAACCGGCCCTAAGACAACCTGTCTTAATTTGAGACCGTGTGGCTCACACCCAAGTACAAGGAGTATCCAATACAGTGGTACGTTGCTATCTTGGGGATTCAGTGGAAAGACTTCTAGAATTTAAATCAGGAGGTATTTTGCTACGCTTACCCGTGTAGCCTGAGCAAGTCACGTCTTGGGCCCGCCCTCCTCATTTCTGAATGAGAATGTGGCCTGTGGTTGTCTCCAGAGTACTTTCCAGCTTTCAAAGTCCAGAAGTTCATGCCCTCCACAATAATACTTTTGTTACATTATTACAAGGATTAGTTTTCAGTTATTTTAGTTTTTGAGGGAACAGGAGCTTTTATAGACTAGGTAACCTGTCCCAAACCAAACAGATATAAGATGTGCCACTGGGATTCTACCTTAGAACCATGTAATTCCAAAATCCTGAACTACAGTGTCCTTTGTGATTTTAAGATCCAGTAGATCTGTCCCCTAAAATGTGCTTTTTCTCCAACTTGTTAGAATTACAGTTAATTTTTACATAGTCTCATAATCTTACAATACACCAGTAGTACCATATTCATTAGAACTACAGTAAGGTAAGAGTCATGTATATTAAAAGAAGAGTATTGTTGTTCTTGAATGCTATGATAAAGTATATTTTACAGAGAAATTCAGCCTAGATTTTATTTATACCCCAGTAAATAAGTTTACCGTATCCTTTCCTAAGAACTTATTTTCATAGGAATATGAGGTAAAAGCTCAAAGGCCTGAAAACTTGAAAGATCGTTCCATCCCACCTTGATAAAGTCAAGATGGGGCCAGAAAGGTTGTGCTGATTTCAGATAAATATCCTACCTACTGCACAGTTTTGCTGAGGGCTGGTTGGAGTGTGCACACACATGCACGCGGGAAGTATTTAGAGAAGTCAGGGTGGGTAGGTTGTGTGGGAGACAGGGGAATTCAATGAAGGGAGATTCTTTAGCCTTTCCTTCAAGTACATCTTTCTCCTGAGTACATTTACTTCCATCACAATGGACTAGAAGAGATCCTTGCTTAGTGGTGCAGAACCCTTGAGACCTAATTTAGCTTTTATAGGAAATTCAAAAAGAGAGAGACGGCACAAGAGCAAGAGAACAGAACAAAGATATGAGTTTGTACAGGGAATATTGATACTTGTGGACTGCTTCTGTAACTCTTTTAAAAGAAATTTTCTAAGTAAATGCTGACGTAGACTTTTCTGTTAGTGGAAGGCTGAGCTCCTCCCGCCAAACAATGCACTCCCCAAATCATCTTTACAATTCCCGACAGTCTGTCGTCTCGGAAGCTCGGGTTCATTGGTTTTTATTCTGTGAAGGTCAGGAAATGTTTTGGAAAAATAAATTTTCCTTTTTAATTTCTTAAATTAAATGTGTCTTCCCAAGGATGCCCAGAAATAGGAAAGTTACATAAATGCTAATTAAAAACATGCCTGACAAGCTGTGCCCACTAGTCCCGTTGATCATTTTTTAATTCACATTTCACAGCAATTTCTAAGAACATCACCACATCCTTCATTAACTACATATCAATTAAAATACCTCTGAGAGGCAGGTACAATAATGCACTATTTATTATCCTTGAAAACTGAAAGGCCCACTTTGCTAACTGCTCCACACAGCACATAGAGACTTAGAGAGAGAAGGGAAAATAAATAAAGCCTGCCCTTAAGGATTTCACAGACGATGAAGAAAGACATTTTTTCCAATGCTGAACAAAAAGAAAAGAAAATCAGCGGCTTAACCAGACAATCAGTGGGAGGGATAAGACCAGACCTAGACATTCTTATTCTTTCTCATCTAATGCAGCCACAAAATCTAAATAGTCATTCACAAGCAATGTTTCCCCACAAATATAAAGTTGTTAATGTAAAGAGCCCGTATTATATTTGTGGATGGCTATTGCGCTGTAATAGTGAAAGGCAGACCGAATGAAAGAAAAACAACTTTGAAAACCTTGAATTCTGAAATCAAGTGTCTTTCTGCCCTCCTTATGTTCTAAGTCAGCTAGGATCATTTACCTACTCCTCTTCATCTGTTTCCTCACCTGTCCAGTATGACACCAATGAGTGCTACTTCACTGAATAGATTTAAGAATTAAATGAGGCAATAAATATCAAATCTATTAGGTTCTTTTAAAAATGTTTTGTTTGTTTATTTACTTAAATTCAGCTGACAGATAAATTGACCAGGTTCTTAACTAGTTGTATTATTATTTGATAGAGAGCAATAAATAATATATAATATTTGAACTTTTAAAAGTTGGCTTCTAACAGCTACCTAGAATTTAATACGCCTTTTCTATTTCTGGGCCTGGCTTTTTTTCCTGCACGTTGTGAACCTGCCTTTTGTTCTGTTGATCTTGCGTCTTGCCTGATAACAAGCTAACCATTATCCTTAATCTTAGAGTCTTACATATTCTATAGCATATTTTCTATCTATAGCTCCACACTATTGCAGGCCTGTTAGACATGAAAATAAATGGTAAAATTCTGTGATCTGACAGATTCATTAACCAGGTCGAGGTGTTAAATTGAGGCAATCATCTTCATGTGACTAACCCTATTAGTTTATTAGGCAACTGGATGCCAATTGGCATTGCCTACAAGCTAGAAAAATACACGAACATAGCATCTTCCTTGTCTCTTAATCCTGCCGTTAACTAAAACTTCATTGTACTGCTGCATTAATCACCAAGCTTGAGCTGAAACTCTTGCTTTTATTCTGGGAAGATAATTTATTCCAAATAATGTTTCACTTAAGGGTCTAATCATAAACCCAAGATGATTCAGATGGTGAAGTCCAGCTGTAACAACAACAGTATCATCCAGAAAAATAACCCCATGTATATTGAATCCCTTGAAAGTTTTCCATAACAGATCTGGGGGTGATAAATCATGCAAACTCATTCTATAATTAACTAAAGTGTTTCTTTTCCTTCACCATAATCCAAAAGGATTAGCCCATGACCTTTAGCTGGATAAATCAGGGGGCCGTAATTTTTTACTCTGCTGTACAAAATTAAATTCAGATTTTAAAATCTAACAACAAAAAATATCAAACGCATACCAAAGTGAGCCTTTTCTGAAACTGTATAAGAAGTCTTCACAGTCAATAAAAGTTTGAACAATGAACAATATCTCTATAGTAAATAGCACAGCTTTCAATAATATATTTCAGAACTTTTCCATAGGAATCTCCTGAAACATCATGATCATGTCATCTAGGAAAGTTATTGAGCAAGTGATGTGGATAAACTAAGAGAACCAGGCTTCTACAGTTTACTCCTGTTCTCGGATTGTCACAGGCTAATTTTTCACTGTTTTATCCCTATTGCTGATTATGGTGCCTGTCACAAGTGTCTGTTAAATGAATGCACCAAGAAAATTGAACCATACCTTGTTCCCTAATCTGTAATAGTGTGAAAGTACGGTTAACCTCTTTAGATGACTTACTATAAAATTATAAGGACTGGTGAAGCAACATTGCTAGTCCTTTGATGTTTTATACGTATGCTCCTTGTTTATCCTATACCAATTCCTGCTCTTACCTGCAACAGGCTTGGTTTGTTCTTATTTGGCCTTTGTTTTCTGTTGTCATACCACTGATACATTCAGTGAAAATATATTGGGCTGTCACTTAAGACCTTTTTGCAGCAAACCAAAAGATGGATGGATTAATAGAAAGATAACTTTCTCCAGAAAACATTTATAATTACTGAATGTTAGCAGTAAATTTAGTAAAATTGCTGCATTTTAGCATGCCTTCAATTTGCTTTACATTTTCAGCCCTCTAAAAAATTGACTGTCTTTGGAGAATTGCATTGTGTTGAACTTACTGATTTCCGCTAAGCATGCTGAAAATGCCCATTATTTGATGCATCATTAATATGATAATCGAGATCAAGCATTTTTAGATCCAAAATCACTGACATCAAAATCTTACAAGCATTAGAAAAATAGAAAGTAGAATTCACCTTCTCTCCAGGAACAACTAGCCAAAATTATTCTATACAGTGATTTTATTACATTATTGTCTGAGTTACTTGTATGTAAGTCAAATAAAGGCTGAGAAATTGAGTTCACATTATTAACCCAATAACTGATCACAAACTGGTAATACAGCACTGGATGCATGCTTGCTTCAATAAGGATAAAGCCTCATTCTCTGATTTTGCTAAAATAAATTATGTACAAGGTAGTGCATTGTCCATCACTTGCTTCCCTAGGGGATGGTATTGATATTCAGTTCTTAAAAATGGTTACCAAAAAGAGGGCAATATAAATCAGAATCTATGTAGGTTATTCTTCACGAGGAACAACCTGTAAGCCAAAGTCATTGTTTGGTGCTTCACTGTGCCCAGATAATCAACCAAAGAATGGAAGGAAGTGTTTTGATGAATAGAGGTGTCACTGCAAATCACTACTAACTTAAAAAAAGAAACAGAATGTAAAATGCATGTGAGCACCCCTTTTCTTGCTTCTAGCTCTATCTAATCCTTATTAACCTAGCATATCACACTGATTTACAGGGTAGGGATGGTCCCACTTGAGTTTAGGTGCATAACAAGCAGTAAACATTTGGTAAATGTTTCTTGAGGTTTGACTCTGGTTGTTATCTGTTGATTCGTTCAAATTTCTCCTCTTTTAATATAAAAATTTAAATTTATATGTAGTCTTTTAATTTGCTATAGTCTTAGGTTTTCCCCTTACGTTTTCTTACAAGTTTATATTTCTTTTCCTGTCATTTCTCAGTTTTCCCATTATCTCGTAGTTCTCTCCCTTGAGATTGACTCATTTTCTCTCTTGTTATCCTTTCATCTTTTCTTCTTTTTTTTCCCTCTTTTTCATTGATTTTATCTTGGTAGTCTTCTACTTTTTCCCATTTATTTTCAAAGCATTTGCTTGGCTTGCATCTTCCTCTTCCTCTTTTCAATCTGGCCATTTTCATGCTCTCCTTTAAATAGCTCCACCTTTAGCAAAACTTTATCATATCTGCCATTGGATTAAGGAAAGAAAGATTGCAAAATCTTGTTCTTGTACCTTCATAAACTGGGAGAGATGCAAAGTATAAATCTGTATTTACAGGCCATGGATCTGATTTAAAAGTATGTTTGTCCCACATCTGTGTTGTTGTACATACATGAACATTTTACAACTATAGGACTCCAGCCAGAACTTTCAAAATGAAAGCGCTGGCCTGATTGTCAGTGCCCTATAATCAGAACATTAAAAGGAAAAAAATCACCTGTGATGCTTTTTCCAAACTAGCTTTAACTGAACTCTTTGTCTAGAAGATGGTTAACCCAAACACTTTTTAAACTTGATTCTTTTAATAAGGATAAGTAATCTTTTGTTTCCTGTTGAATCTTCCTTCTCGAATCAGAATTAAGTGTGGCCTGACTTTTGATGAACTGATTACACACCTGAAGCTGTTTGGGTCATAATCAGTCTTAATTCCTGAGCCGTGAAATGCTTTTGAGAATGAGTCAATGGTACACCACACTAGAGTTTGAAATTTGCAAAATGAAAATTACGGCCATGACTTTATTCATTGAATCAGCCACACATTTTTTACCAAATACTATGTACCAAAACATGTGTTAATTTGGAGGGAGTAAAGAGGAACAAGGTAAACATCTCGTCACCTACAGAAAGCCGGAGATGTGACCAACCAGTAATTCCAGTACAGTGTGATATGCCAGGGTGGGGTTTTACATGAGGTGCTAGGAGGTCACAGGAGAGGAGACTTAGTTTGCCCTGGGTGGCAAGTGAGGGGAAGAGTGTGGAAAGGCTTGAAGAAAAGTGAGATTTCAGAGGGAGGAGGAATAGTTAAGGCCAGTCTAAGCAAGAGCAATATCCAAAAAGTAATTCACTTTTTATTAAATGTTATGGATTCTGAAATTGGGGGGAAAAACTTGCCATGAATGATTGATACTACAGCAGACTCATTATAATCTCTTTCATACTCAGTCTTAATAGATCTTGAAGGAAATCCAAAGGTCTTGACTTCTGCTGAAAAGCTAATTACCTTTAATTTTTGCTGATCTTTTTGTTTCCTTTCTACAAGATACGCTGTTGATTTAAATGCATACATGAAAAGATTCCACTAACTTATAGAAGAATGTAATGTTTAAGTACCTATCCTGTTGTTTGTTCGAAGTATGCCTGTCGTGTCTTCTCTATTTGCATAATGTAAATACGTTTTTTCAACCATTATTGATTCTTCCCTTGTCTAGTAATCAAAGCTTAAATCAACCATTATAACTCAAATATGAAAAGCCACATTCAAAAAATTATATTTGTCTTTTATATTCAACAATTAAACAGAAAAAGAAAAATATATAGCCTGCAAAAATCACATCGGGAAACCTGATTTTTTTTTTAATGTGTTAAAAATTTTTGGAAATATATCTTGGATTCTAATTTCCTAATACCTAATAATTCGATATTCTAATAATCAAATAAGGAAAATCTTTAGAAAGGAAAATTATTATTTTCACCTTGAGTCTGCTGTAGCACAAAGCTAAGGATATACAAAGTACCCAATAATTACTCATTACACATTATATTTAATTTTACTTAAAACTAAGTCTGCTTAGTGATTTACATTCTTAATGCTGGTAACTAAATACAAAAGATTAACCCAAAGCTATATAATCTTTAGATCAAGAATGACAATGTTAGACTCCTGATTTTCAAAAAATGAGCAATACTTCATGTCGTCAACTGAATGTAGAAAGAAGTGTGTTTTCTGTGCCATAATCACTACTGTGACTTATTAATTCCTTTATAAGAAAAATGTAGAAATTATAAAGAGTTGGAGGTTATATTGATTTTTCATTACTAGCTAAAGGTTTGTGTGCCATATGAAATGCATTCTAAAATCAAGGCGGGAGAAGTCATGTTCCCAAGATCCTTTTTTAGAAATCAGTGGGAAACCAAACAGTTACATAGTCTAGTTAATAAAGTTAGGCAGTACGGTGGTAAAACTGTATTGTTACTCTTTCACAGAGAAAGCTAAAGGGTTAACTCTATACATAATTGATCAAATTATCTTCCGTTTCCTATCTTGCATTTCTTATTTTATTAAACCAGCCAGATTTTCTTCCTGGTCCCTCTTAAAAGGACAAGAGGATGTCATGCCCACACAGAATTTTCACTCTATGAACACAGCAAGTAGGCAGGTATGTGGGAAACCGGATTTAAGTTCAGATGTTCCCATGGGAAGATGAATAAATTAAACAGCATACATTTTCAGTTTTTGTAATAAGTATAGAATTCTACTGTTTTTTGCTTTTCATCCCTATTCTAACAGAACCTCGATGAAATTCAGGAACCCTGTGAGTTCTGAAATTTCCAACTAAATGAATCTTTTTAAAAGATTCAGGAGATTTTCACATAGAGCTAAGGCAGAGAGACATTGAGAAAGCAAATGCAAATGTACTAGAGTTAATCACTAATTTTTTTAATGTATAGGGAAAAATTGCAAAAAGACTAGTTGGAAAATACAAAGATGGGATATAGTCACTTTAAGAAAAAGTTGTTTGTGCCTTTTAATCTAATTTACAGCCTCTTCACACACACTCCCTTTCACAATAAGAAACCAAAATGGACTATCAAAAACTCTTCTAGTATGGAATCACTCAAGTTGTAGTAGGCACTCCTGGCTTGCATCAGAGCCACAAGGGAATTTATTTGAAACACAGATCACTGAATCAAAATCTCTAACAGAGGGACCCAGTAATTTAACAAACATTCACTTCCACTTTGACAAAAAAACGCCAACAAGATTCTAATGCTAAAGCTGGAGATTCATTATTGCAGTTAACTCACACACTTTCCCCTTAGGAAATAAAAGGTTTACATTTAACTTTGCGTTTGAGCAACCAATGAGAAAACCCTGAAAGACTTACCCAATCCCAACTGGGCAGTCTGCAGCAGTGATCCCAGCATGGAGCTCACCTCCAAGTGAGCCCACTGCCTCCTCCATCACAGTTTCTTTCTCATCTTTGAAGCTGCTCTGCAGACCTTGGCTGCCACAATAGAATGGGTCTATTTTCATCAAATGCCTGCTTCTCAGAGTTTTCCATGACTTCTTCCAGCTAATGAGGATGCATCTGTGAGAGATCCAACACAAACTTCCTGTCAACTACCAAAAACTCACATTTGGGCCAGAAACTTGAGGAAGGTGTATTTTCTTGCATGCTCAATGTACTGTGATTTGTGGTATGGCTGTGGTGGTATCTGGTTTTTAAAACTGTATAGTTATAATCAGTTTCAGAATGCACCACATCTGCAATAATATAAACGAGACACTTAGGGCAAAGATGGGAGATGCTCATGGGCTGATCAGAAGAAAAAAGGGCCCAATATACCTTTTAGAAATGGATGCTTTAAAATACAAAAAGCAAACAAAACAACAAAGAGAGTTGCATCAGGCTCTATCATTGGATATATGATGAGAGCTTGGAAGGGTTGCCTTTCAGGGAGGTTTACAAACATAAGCCTCCCTGAATGGAACGTTGGAATTAAAGAGCTAAATTCCATCAAGTGCTAATATTGTATGTTGATAGATTTACAGCTACTCTCAAAAGACAATTTGTGAAAAACATCCTTATTAATTAAAGCTAGCCAAAAGACTCATGAGAATTAAGACCTAGAAACCATAAGTATGAGTAATTGACCATTATCTGTTAGTATAATGATAATACATTTTTCAATGTGAAAGGACTTTGATTATTATTCAGATTTCACATTAGAAATTTATTCTCAAGCATTTTTTAGATGGGATGTAAGGAGTAGGTTTCATTACCATACTCTACTATGGAATACAAGATGCTAAATTATGAGCAGTTATGAATCACTCATTCTTAAGTATTCACTGAACACCTATTATGTGCCAGTCGCTATTCCAAAATCTGGGAATAAAGCAGTGACAAAAGAGACCAAACTCCCCTACCCTAAAGAAACCTACATTCCAGAAGGGAACGGCAGACAGTAATTTTTAAAAAACAAGTGAAATTGAAAGTATTTGTGATGATGGTAAGTTCTACGAAGAATAATAAATCAAAAAAGAAGTTTAGAGACTTTCAGAAGGATACGTTGTAGGGATTTTTTTTTATATGACACAATTTAAACAACATCTATTATCACCAAAAATAATTTTGTTTTGTCTAAGATTTCCAAGTCTGATCACATGAAGGCCAGTGCTCTTTGCACCGTATCCTGTGCCTGTCTTGGGAGTTTAGGAGTTGTCCCTTCAAATCCATTTTGCCACTACAAATGAGCCCAGGCTTTGACTAAGAATGTTTTCACTCTTCCAAAATATTTCTCTCTGTGTATCTCACCAGCAGCGTGTTTATAGGGTAGCAGGTTGACTTCATGCACTTGAAGATAGATGGCTGCTAACAGCATGCTGTGAGTGGTGACGTAATTTCACATGATTCCAAATGGGGTTTCGGAGCTACTCTTCCAAGACAGAGATCTATATAGACGATCAACAGATGACCATAAATATAGTTTGCTATCATTTATTTTTAAACTATCTATGTGTTTTTAAAAGAAACTCCAAATCTGTCACTTTCTTTTCCCTGAACCTCAGTGGCATAAAACCAGAGATCATTTTTTTTTTTTTAACCAGGGCAAGGGCCAAAGAGACCTTGAAGGAAGAGGAGCAAGAAATTATCCAACTCGAGTGAAACTGTAATCTACATAAAGGGGCTGAGGGCTTCTTAGAGTCCAAGTGTTGAAACACTTTTAAAGTGCAGTTATTACTAGAAGTAACTGTGAAAATACTACTCTCCTAGCGCAGCTGCTCCCTGCATATTTGCTTTACTGAAAAAAGAAAAATGTTTATTCTGGTTAGTACTGCAAGCCTCAGGCATCAACGTCTCAAGTGTCTCCTAATCTCTCCTCGCGCAGCCGTCCGTCTGGCGGTGGGAAAAGCAGCAGCTCTGGATGTTTGAATCCAGGATTTAGAGTGCCAGGCCAAAGTCTTGTTACCCTTTACACTTGTAAACTGTGAACAAATGAGAGAAAGACAGAGACAGACTGTGGATATACCTAAAGTAGTTCTTACACTCTAACTGTGAGCATAATTGGGTTTTCAATACCATTTAGGCACAACCTGAAAATTATTTCCTCCAAATGTAACATCTTCTTTTGTAATAGTATTGAAATTATTTTCTTCTTCTTTTGAAATGTTGCACTAGCATTTATTGAAGAGCTACTAGGTGCTATTCTATGTCCTATGCTTTAGGTTTTGTGGCACAGGTGAGAAGAGTGACCAACATTTGTTGTGCGCCTACTCTGTCCCAGGCCCTGGATAGGCAATCTCATGAAGTGGATACTGCTATTAATGCCATGTTTTCTGTGAGGAAATGAGACTAAGGTAGGTTAAATAAGATTCCTAAGCTTATGTACTCACTCAATGAGTGTTGGAGCTAAGAGTTCGGACCAGCAGAATTCAAATTCTTGAAGCTTCTTTCAAAAAACGGTTGATTGAATTCTCTCTGATTGACAACCATTTTAGGGAGCAGTGCCCCATTCATTATCTATGAAGATGGTTAAAGAGTAGAGGCAGTATTACTGCAACCACCAAATATTTCAGAATTAAGAAAAATTCCTCCTGTGATTACAGAATTTCCAAGCATGGACTTTTAGATGATAACATTTATTTTTCTTGATACAGGGAAGACACATTAAAACCCAAGGACTTCTAGAGGTTGACTTGTTATAGAAAAATTAAGAAAGAAAGGAAAGATGGATAGTCTGCCATGGAAATAGAACTGAACAGAAGAATGAAGAAGATAAATAAGAAATTTATAATCTAAGAATAGTTAATGCAAAGCTAGAAAAAAATGTAACGCTGAGATCAGATTTAACAATTTAGTTCATAACCATAAAAAAGTCTCCATAATTTCTGCTCCTTGTAGGATCACTGCATATTTCTCCAATATTTAAATCTTTGAAAATTGAGGTTTTCTTTGCCTCAACTTCTCATCTTTAAAATGGGCATAATAATGGTACTTGGCTCAATGACTTTTGAGAATTAAAATAGTAAAATTTACTATTAATAAATAGTAAGTTTGTGTTTATTTTAAAATATAAATAGTACGTTTGAAAGAGCTAATATAATGTATCTTAAAAGTGCTTTGTTTAAAGTAACTAGTGTACATAACAAGCACACAGTAAATGTTGGATATTGTCATTTCTATTATTATATATCTTTGTATAAAAGCATGATACCTAGGGAAATGAAAACTATCTCCCTGGTTTCTGTCCTAAATTTTAGATTTTTTAAATTAAATTCGTATATTAGGGTGATGAGCGCACCAAAATCTCAGAAATCACTGCTAAAGGACTTATTCAGGTAACTAAACACCACATGTTCCCTAAAAACCTATTAAAATAAATTTAAAAATAATAAATCTGTATATTAATTTATCAACATTCCACAGTTATGTCAAAAAAAAGTACATTAGACTGATGGCGTGCCCACTCAAGATTCTGTAGCATAAATATCCTGTCTCTCAACCCAAATGTGTAAGCACTTCATGTTTCTTCTGAAAACTGAACCTCCCTTTCTGTTTCTACAAATCTCTAAGATAAATCCCAATTCCAGTCCAAGTATGATGAAAGGTCACATAAGCAAAATATTTTCCGATTAGAAGTAAAATTGTATTTACTATTAGATTTTGGTGGTTGAGGAAGAAAACATGATTCTATTCATTCCTTTTGGGAGTTGACTGAAAATTCTTCACCTTTTCTTTAGGTTTAGCAAAGTCAAATCTATCATAGTTTGTATACCCTCAATTTGAAGCCAAATATAGCCCCGAGAATTGAAGTGAAGCCAATATCTGTAAAGGTGACACTGGTCATGTTATGGATGCTGCTGTGAAAACTTCACACTGCTTTCTGCAAGTAGAATTGGCCATATGGCCACCTGGAGAGGAAATTTGGTCTTTTCTGTCATGTAGATCCAGGGACAATGGACCAAGCAGAGGAAAAATTGTCACTCTGACCTTTATGCTGGTAATCAAAAGGAACTGATCTGCAAAGGAGGCAAACACCTATGGCTTGTGGCTTGAAATTATTCATTTTCCTTTATATCATTCCTCCTGGTAGGTATGAATTAAGAACATTGACCCTTCCACACTGGCCTCAAGGGGGCTTTGTTTCTAATGTAGGCTAATTGTTTATTTCCCAATGACTAATTGAGATATTTTTTAAATGGTATTTTCTTTCTTATCATTTTCATTTGTTAAATGTTAGCCTTATCCCAGAAATGAATTTATTTTTAACTCTTCATTTTTCCTTGTTTCATAAGGTATTAGATTATTATATTGTTAATGATACTATCCTGCAATATAGTACTCCCCTAATGATGCTATTTATGTCAGGAAAAAGCCTTCAATACGTGAGAACATTTTGTTAAGGAGGCAGTTTGCTTTGAAATAGTTATCAGTCAGCATGAGTGAGCTCAAATCTTTGTAAAGATGTACACTGATGGCCTAAACGCTGAGATTTCACTGATTATTGTATCAAAGGAACAATAATTGATCAAAGTCAAGTTTACTGCTGTTTTAAAATGCCACCAGTACCCCAAAGTTGCCTACCCCACAATGGGTGCAAGATGTCAACTTCAGACTAGGTCCATGTGCACAGTCAAATCAAAAGGGGCCCCAAAGCTTCCAGTTTTCTATGTATTATGCCCAAGATAAACTGAAGATCTGGGAAATACTGAGGAAGCTGAATTTCCTCTCCTGAATGAATGGCATTCCCATTTCAGAAATACCAAGCTTGGGGTTTTATGCCATTTTATCCCTCTGTTAAATGCAATTCTATTACGAGATCCATTTAGAGAGCTCAGACATCTTAGGTTCAGACATCTGAGCTTAGGATATGTATAACCACTGCATAATTGCCTTCTTTAAATAGAATGACAATCAAGTTTTATTGTTATTTGGCTTCTTTAATATATAAGAGAAAAAAATAAGCCCTACATTTTTTAATGATATCTTCTTTTGAAAGAAAAGTAAGTACAAATGAACTCGGAATAGCTTTTCTCTTTCCACCCTCCCTTAGTAAATTTTGAGTGTAAACATACTAAACTTTACATGAGAATTTTTTCATAAAGACTACTGTCTTCTTGCAGATGGGGTGCAGTTTATCTGGAAGGGTGATGAATTCCTAGTCTTGAAATTCACAGTGTCAAAATTATTGCCATTTAAAGTCACATCTTGAAAACTTTTCATCAGAATTAGTGCTATGTGATGTCTGAAGCCCATTCAGTGTTTCTTTTTATCTAAGCTGACACACTGTCACTGTGAATAAAACTAAAAGAACATATGATGCTGTGGAATCATTTGCAATCCGAAATTTTGTTTCAAGTTTACCTGTCCTTGATCGGCTATCTAAGATCTCTAAAGTCAGTATTAGTTTCTAAGAATTAAACTTGAATAATATTTATATCATTCTTTCCTATGCTATTCTATACATAAGAGAAGTGACTAAATGTAAATGTAATCCTATTTTAACAACAGTCACATCACATAGATGTGTATATCTTTGAAGATCATTCAAATCTAACAGATTCTCCAGCTCTCCCCACATTTTCTCAGTGATCAGTTCTGATATCCTGCTCCAAAGCACCACTCTAAGTTTCATTTCTATTTTCCCTTCCCACTCTCCTTCATTCCTCTTGGTCTTTATTCCATAAGAGCTTATTTTAGTCTTATTACTACTCCTAATCAGAGTGAAGAATTCAATGCTTTACTGTACATTGCTACTTTCCTTATTGGTTCAGCTATACATCATACTCTCTAGGAGTAAAATTTTTGTCTTCAACATATCCAACATATCCCTCAGAGCATTAATATTGAGCTTTATGTTCAGGAGACCCTTAGTAAATGTGGATAGTGTAGTAACATATTCCATGAGCTAAAAATGGCCGCTGGTGTGATGAATTCCATATATGTGTATGTATGTGCGTATATATACATATATAAGCTAACATATGTATATATGTTAGTTTTTGTTGGGTTCACTTTAAATAAAAGGTCTTCATTTAAAATTAGGAAACTGCAGAAATTCAGATTTTCAGTTTCTCTTTGAAAACGCTAGGAGGGACCAGGCACAGAGGCTCACACCTGTAATCCCAGCACTTTGGGAGGCCAAGGTGGGCTGATCACAACGTTAAGAGATCGAGACCATCCTGGCCAACATGGTGAAACCCTGTCTCTACTAAAATACAAAAAATTAGCTGGGTGTGGTGGCATGCACCTGTAGTCCCAGCTACTTGGGAGGCTGAGGCAGGAGAATCACTTGAACCTGGGAGGCGGAGGTTGCAGTGAGCCAAGATCACACCACTGCACTCCAGCCTGATGACAGAGTGAGACTCCGTCTCAAAAAAAAAATAGAAAAAGCTAGGAGATTTGGGCTCCCATTCCCATAAGGCAATAGTTATCAGTCAGCATGAGTGAGCTCAAATCTTTGTAAAGATGTACACTGATGGCCTGAACGCTGAGATTTCACTGATTATTGTATCAAAGGAACAATAATTGATCAAAGTCAAGTTTACTGCTTTTTAAAATGCCACCAGTACCCCAAAGTTGCCTACCCACAATGGGTGCAAGATGGTCAACTTCAGACTAGGTCCATGTGCACAGCCAAATCAAAAGGGGCCCCAAAGCTTCCAGTTTTGAGAAGTGGCTTCCATCTTGAGATGGACATCACTTTCTCTGTATTTCCATTGCCCACGTAACTTGCTTTATTCATTACACTACATGCCTGGACTCTCTAGGCATTTGTGTTTGCTACCTCTACTCCACACAAATATTGTTCAAAGACTTTCTAATTCATTTTATATAATAAATGTAACTTCCCCATGAGGAAAATAATAGATGCTTTCCCCTGAGAGGATCCAGTCAGTGTCAAAATGTTTTTCCTGGGGCTTTCCTCATATTTATGCAAAATTTTGCAGGACTTTATAGTTCCACAGGAGCCCTCATTCAGCTGCTCGCATTCTGGGAATATGATGATATCTACATTTTTGAAATGTTCTGTAAAATGTTCTGAAAAATCACTAACAATGGCAGTGACAGCAACAGCCCCAACCTGGAGAAGTACTAATGATGATAGAATAGAAGCAGAGTCAGAGTCCCTTTGACATACATGCTTCTAATCACAACATGGTTCTCCAAGGGTTAACCAGCTCTAATGAGCATGATTTTGTTGTCTTTTAAAAATCTATCTTCCCACACATACTTTTTTGAAAAATTAATTTAATCTGGTTGGGCCTAGTCAAGCCTATTTAAATTGATTGCAGGGCTGAGCGTCCGTCCAGAAACAATGGCGCCAGCTCTCACACGTTTGACTTTGTTGTTATATCCATCAGCTATAGCAGCTATGATTCTTTACTTAGGAGGAACCTAGAGAAATGTCTAATTCCTTTTCATTGCATATATTCATGCTGAAATTTCAGACCTTGAAGAATATTGATCATGTTCTCTTACTGAAAAGTTAAAAAGTTAGTGACAGTCTTGAAAAAACATTGTGCATTAGGGGTTGGTAAAGTGGCCATTGAAGAGGGACGCTGTACTATCGACTTGTTTCTTTAATCTTGAATTGAGGAGACAATCTCTCCAAATAGTGGATGGCCACTGTAGTGTTAGGATAGCTGTTCTGTTGACAAAATTATTTATCTCTCTACTGGGTGTTCTTCAGGACTGAGCCCAAATGTAACTTTTCTGAAGCTGTTTGTGTTTGCTATTTTTTTCCTATCATTAAAACGGCAAGGTTCATATAGGGATAAAAGTAAACTAAATACCTTTTAGCACTCCCTTAAGGAGCTAGGAGGGTTCAGAGAAAGAAGTTTCTCTCAGATACGGAATAGTGAATGGAGGTTGGTAGTTAAAGGGCACTAGTTAAATATGATTGATAATGACCTGATATTATTTCTTTGATCTTATTTCTTTTCCCCTCTTTAATCCACATGAATAGTAATGAACACAGCTGAGTAAATGAACACAAAAGCAGATAAGCCACTGTGTGCATTTTATACCCTCCAATCTAATGAGTGCATTCTTTAGCATCGTTAATGAGTTTTGCAAAATCTGTAATATTTTCATAGAACACCATTGCAGCTTGTGTAAGGGTCATTTGACCATATTTTGCCCCTGGCACCAGAGCAATGGCTTCATTTTTAATGACAGATGCTAATTCTAATTAGCAGTCCTGGAAAAAGTCAGACTGGGTTCTGGATAAGCCTGCCTGTCCACCCACTTACACCCTAGATGCTAACTTGAACCCCAGTGCCACCATATATAAATTATCTCTGCAATGCCTGAGAAAAGATGCTGAAGTTGCTGCTGCACCCCCTGTGGTGGATACAGAGGAAGGGAACATTTTGACATAATGATCACAATAATATTTTCATTCTGCAGCTACTGTACCCCCAAAGTGGCTATGTCAGGACATTACTTCGTCTTTTTCTGTTTTCTCAACCACAAAACCAGGCTCACAATTGGATTTGGCAGCTGCCAAGCTACCCTAATATAGCAGCAGACGAATCCAGGCAAAGAACAGATCTATCACTGTATCTGACTGATCTTTCTGCTTATGCACAGTGACAAATTCTCACCTCTCCATATAGATCAGCAGGCTCTGTAACCAGTCAGTCACGCATAAGTTGTGACAGCGCATCACAAGATTGGCAATTTGGAGCCCTGGAGAACAAGGTGAAACATGCAGTTATTTTACATGAAAATTGCAGTCTTTCCCAAAGCAACATAGAGGTGTGTGTGTGTGTGTGTGTGTGTGTGTGTGTGTGTGTAACATTTTACAAAAAGAAACATATTGTTCTATTCACTGTATTAAAATACACGGAGAAAGGAGATGAAAAAACAAATCTTTGTGGTGCAGGAGAGGGATTTACATCGCCCATTGGATAAAGACTAAGCAGATCTTTTTTCCCACCTGCTTCTAGATTACTCAGAATGGCTAAATCAAGGGAACATCTGGCTAATGAGAATATGTGTATGTGTCTCTGGGATTCCAGGACTGTGCCTAGGATGGCAGAATGGAAAAAAATTGTGGGATAAATTTTCCAATCTTCCTCTCCCTAGTTCTAGTAAAACACAATCACGGCAGGCTTCTGTTTACCCTCGTAAAATCAAGCCCCTTCCCACTTTTCGCTCTCAATTTAAGAACTTTGAGAAATGGTTTTGATATTTGCAAGGATTTTAGAGAAACTTCCTTTGGTATTTTATGGTAAGCATATTAACAAAAGATGTCTGCCTGCTTCAGAAATGTTTCAGGGTATGAGGTGATAATAATTCCTATGAGCTATCCAAATTCAGAAAAAAATCAGGAACTTGCTAAAAAAAAATCCAGTAATAACGCGTACATGTTGGAATTCGTAGGTTAGTGGTATACAAATTAAACATATTTTAAGATTACTCATTTATAAGGCACCAAATGTAAGAACAAATGACTGGAAAATAAAATACATAGGATTTAAGGGTTGTTGATGATGATGATTATCTATAAATTATGGATATAAGGGATAGTAGATCCTGGTCTTAGGACAATCTTAGGTCATTGATTCAACAGCTATCCCCAAATGGAACAAATAGAATCGTATCTAAGAAGTAAATTTATTATAAAATCTCATGAAATATAACACATTTCTCTGCTTACATGAAATATTCTTCTATTCAGTTACTTCCACCAAGAAAAGACAAGACTTTATTCAGTTTATGGTTTATTCTAATTTAGATAATTAAAGTAACATCTTGTTTTTAGGTTTAAAAAAGGGAGGAGTCAGTTGCTATACTTACTGTGCTAAAAAGGGGCTAAAACACTGCATTAAAACTGAGTAGGATTCTGATGATGCTGAAGAGGAGGAGGAGGGGAGGGAAGAGGAGAAGGAAAACAAGGAAGAAAAGAGGTAGTAGAAGAGGAAAAGGAGATTAGAAAAATTATATTAACTCTGATGTAGTTCTATAGGATAACAGACAGAGAGGCTCCTCTCTGTTAACTAGTTCAACTTCATCTAAGTTCTTGGAAATACATTAACTGAAATTCCTCACCTCTTTTTGAGACATGACAGAGCCATTAGTTCAAAAATTTGGTAAATTGGAGAGAGATCCAAGATGGCGGATTAGCAGCAGCTCAGGAATGTAGCTCCCAGTGAAAGCGCAGAGAGCGAGTGGACGTCGCACTTTCAGATGAAATTTTGTTGCCCACAGACCGGGAGATTCCCAGCAGAGGAGCCACACGGGTCGCCAGCGTGACTTTTTTGGCCGGTACGGCTATTTTGCCGGCGCCCCGGCGCGGCGCTTCTCCTTGCAGGGTATACGGGACGGAGTGCCCGGTGAGTCGGCCCTGGCTGGTCCCATCCCCACAAGGAGAACAGCAATTGGAGACACTGAGGACTGAGAGTTTCACAGCAAGCACAGCCGAACCGGGAAGGTCCAACTCTGTGGGGAAGGGGCGTCCTCCAAAGGAAAACTAAGAAACAGAAAAAACTTCATCACCGGGCGGAGAGATCCAAGATGGCGGATTAGCAACAGCTCAGGATTGTAGCTCCCAGTGAAAGCGCAGAGAGCGAGTAGACGCCGCAATTTCAGACGAATTTCTGTGGCCCACAAACTGGGAGCTACCTAGCAGAGGAGCCACACGGGGTCGCCAGCGCGACTCTTTTGGCCAGCGAGCCGCGGTGCGGCGCTTCTCGGTGCAGAGTATACAGGATTGCGTGCCCTTTGAGTCGAGCTTAGCTGGTCGCAACCCCACAAGGAGAACAGCAATTGGAAGCGCTGAGGAACGGGAGTTTCACAGCACAGCTGAACTCGGGAAGGCCTAGCTCTGTGAGGAAAGGGCATCCGCCGAAGGAAAACTAAGAAACAGAAAAAACTTCATCACCAACAAGCCAGACATCCACTCAGACCCAATCTGAAAGTCGGCAATTACAAAGAGACAGGTGGATAAATCTACAAAAATGGGAAGAAACCAGGGCAAAAAGGCTGAGAACACCCGAAATCTGAATGCCTCTCCTCCTACAGGGGATCGCAGCTCCTCATCATCAAGAGAACAAGGCCTGATGGAGAATGAGTGCGATGAACTGACAGAATCAGGCTTCAGAAGGTGGATAATAAGAAACTTCTGTGAGCTAAAAGAACATG